>JBAKBP010034426.1:0-20704 GCA_037953745.1 Lithodes maja | reverse complement strand
AGGGTTCATTCTTCTGCTCCCGTGTGATTGTTAGAGTGGGGAAGGAGGAGAGGGTTCATTCTTCTGCTCCCCGTGTGATTGTTAGAGTGGGGAAGGAGAGAGGGTTCATTCTTCTGCTCCCGTGTGATTGTTAGAGTGGGGAAGGAGAGAGGTTCATTCTTCCTGCTCCCGTGTGATTGTTAGAGTGGGGAAGGAGAGAGGGTTCATTCTTCTGCTCCCCGTGTGATTGTTAGAGTGGGGAAGGAGAGAGGGTTCATTCTTCTGCTCCCGTGTGATTGTTTAGAGTGGGGAAGGAGAGAGGGTTCATTCTTCTGCTCCCGTGTGATTGTTAGAGTGGGGAAGGAGAGAAGGTTCATTCTTCTGCTCCCGTGTGATTGTTAGAGTGGGGAAGGAGAGAGGGTTCATTCTTCTGCTCCCGTGTGATTGTTAGAGTGGGGAAGGAGAGAGGGTTCATTCTTCTGCTCCCCGTGTGATTGTTAGAGTGGGGAAGGAGAGAGGGTTCATTCTTCTGCTCCCCGTGTGATTGTTAGAGTGGGGAAGGAGAGAGGGTTCATTCTTCTGCTCCCCGTGTGATTGTTAGAGTGGGGAAGGAGAGAGGGTTTCATTCTTCTGCTCCCCGTGTGATTGTTGAGTGGGGAAGGAGAGAGGGTTCATTCTTCTGCTCCCCGTGTGATTGTTAAGAGTGGGGAAGGAGAGAGGGTTCATTCTTCTGCTCCCCGTGTGATTGTTAGAGTGGGGAAGGAGAGAGGGTTCATTCTTCTGCTCCCGTGTGATTGTTAGAGTGGGGAAGGAGAGAGGGTTCATTCTTCTGCTCCCCGTGTGATTGTGGGGAAGGAGAGAGGGTTCATTCTTCTGCTCCCGTGTGATTGTTAGAGTGGGGAAGGATGAGGTCGTTCCCGAATTTTATAAGGAATTATTTGGGGTTTTCTGGACGCCTTCTCCCTCATGTTTAGCCCCATTAGTTTTGAGATTTTATGACGTTCGACCCATTAGCTGGACGGTTTTAAGATCTTTTGCCCAATATCTTTCCAATGGTTTTTAGATCTTTTGTCCAATATCTTTGCCAATATTAAGGCCTTTCGTGCCATTTAGGTGTCGATTTTTTGCTGGAGAGCAAGAGCGAGCCTCTACAGTACTTTAGGAGAGATCGGCCTTCGACCGGCAAATTTTGCTACCGAAAAAATGTACAAATTTGTATCAATTTTTTTTTTTTTTTTTTTTTTTTTGTTAAAGCTTGATGGAGGTCTAAGGAGCAAACTCCCCCCCCTTGAACCATTCAGCCGGACCAGTAAATCATGCTAAAAATAAGAAAAACAAAACATCTCGGCTCCCTTAACCCTTTCAAGACAATGGCGTATTATGGTATCTTAATTGGCTAACAGTCTATCATTTCCTTCAGTTGAGGATGGATGTAGGAATCAAAGGGTTCATATAGTCTAGATAGTCTGTACCAATTTCTGAAATATATGAAGTTTAATGTTATCCAGATTGCGGGAATAGTTAAGCTAATTTGCTTTAATGTGGGCAGTCATTTGTTGTAACCTACAGTTAGCTTCAATAGTCCGCCGATACCGCTAATGAAAAGTTATTGTGTAGTCAAGTTAGAAAGAAAATACAGTAACTTTAGAAATCTGTAGGCTAAACAAGGATAATAGATATTTAATGGTTAAATGTAGAATCAACTGAGAAATATGTAGATTCCACACTAAGCAATTATTATTGTTCTTGTTCTTTTTCATAGCGCTTTAACTACATATACTGTATGTATAATTGCCTGTAGCATTGTATAAGACACTTTGAGAATCGATTGCGCAGGTACATGTTCGTTATTATCATGGTATATATATTATATTTTCCGTTTCAGGAATGTGGTTCACCAAGCTCCTCGCTGCTCAAGGCACCCAACTGATGAAGGTAACTCAAGAGAACCACAAATTGTCTGTTTATTATTAGTATTAGTATTATTATTATTAGTAGTATTCTTATCATCATTATTTGTGTTATTCTTTGTATTATTAGTAGTAGTATGATTAGTATTAGTATTATTTTTATTTAATTTAATTATATATTAACATGCTTTGTGTAGGACTTTTTAATAACTATAATATGTTACTGTTAGGTAAATCATCAAAGGATCCATATTAGCCTACTTGTCTGTTTCACTTTGTACTCCTTACATGAACACACACACTCACTCACTCACTCACTCACTCACTCACTCACTCACTCACTCACTCACTCACTCACTCACTCTCTCTCTCTCTCTCTCTCTCTCTCTCTCTCTCTCTCTCTCTCTCTCTCTCTCTCTCTCTCTCTCTCTCTCTCTCTCTCTCTCTATGTACAGTTTGTGTGTTTTGAATGTATAGAAAGTCTGTATTCAAAACTATTTTGAATCCTTTCCTCCTACCTCTCAATATGCATAATTAGGGCTTAATAGTCAGTACAACCCATGACTTTGACATATCTTACAAGATATCAATCATCTTAACCGCTTCTTTACCGGCGACGTCTTTATATTTTTATTCTGGCTACGATTGGACGATTTTATTCAGTTTTAAAAGGGTCTCCAGCAATTAACAGGCATCAAACTACCTTACTTAATCCTTTGTACTACCACAGATCCTTCTTAAACTGCACAAAATCGTCTAAATATAGCTAGTATACAATTGAAAAGCTCTCGCCGGTACAGAAGCGGTTAATTAGATAATACTGCACTCACATGTATATTGCTTCATTACTCCAAAAGCTTCGATCTTCCAAAATGGAAAAAAATAAAATTTAGTGCTATCTAGAAATTGAGTAGAAAATCTATCATATTAATCAAAATGTGAATTATTCTAATGATGACAGGTTATGCAAGTAAGTTACCCGAAATGGAATCGGCATGAGGTATTTTGAGGTACCTCTATGATAGCTATGGTAGCTATATGGCTGGCTATATGGTGTATTAAGTATATGAAGGCCATTAAACGGGGATGGGCGTAGTTAAATGCTTAGATATTTATATATATATTATTTGTCTAGTTTCCTCCCTAGACCTCTATCAAGCTGTAAAAAAAACACCTCTTGTAGACCTCCTTCAAGATAAATTTGTACATTTTTCGGTAGAAAAATTTCCCGGCCAAAGGCCGGTTACTCTTTAAATTACAGGCTCGTTATTACTCGCCAAGAAAAAATCGACACCTAATGGCACGAAAGGTCCTAACATTAACAGAAAAATGGGACGTTAAGTCTTAAAATCGTCAAACTAATAGGCCGAACGTCATAAAATCTGAACACTAATGGGACTAAACATGAGGGAGAAGGGAGGCCAGAAAAAAGGCCCTTCACCCCTTATTATATACATCGACCATTGTTATCCTATAATACCTTCTATCACAATTTGTATCCACCGTATATCCTATTTTAAAGTTTTCCTAATGTACTTTTCATCATAACTTACAACCCCTGTGAAGTAAACTAAACATGTTCGTCAAAATTATATATTACTTGTAGATGCAAATACGTTTTCTTTCATGAGTGTGAGTGAAGAAAACTATTTTAAGGGATAACTAAAATGTTAGGGATAAAATGCTGTTATGGGAGATTGTACCGATGTGTGAATTGTTTGTTTTGTTTTGTAGATGTTTAGGTGACAATCACCACGGTCGATCTGGGGATCCGCCGCTGATGAGCTCGTCCTGGAATCTTTACGACTCTGAATCTTACGATTCTGTACAGGACTGAACATGCCATTTTTATCGGCAATACAGAGAAGAGTGTTGAGAGGGGAGAAGGGGTGTTGGAGAGAGAGGAAGGTGTTGGAGCGGCTTTGTTATGTGTGTTTTGTCTGTATACGTCGTCAGGATGTCCCCTGACTGGGTGCAAGCATGTGAAACATGCTAGGATGTACTACCGCACCCACTAAATGTCCGCCGTGGCAGGGATTCGATCCCGGGTCTTTCAGATTCACACGCGAGCGTGCTCACATCTTGACCACCACGGCCCTAATAATATTAAACAACAAATAGACACACATGCACCCAACACTCACAAGCACAATACTTACACGCAAAATACTCATATACAAGTACACTTACACACACAGTTCACTTTCATACTTGACCCCCACAATATCAGTCACTTATAAACATTCGTGAACCCTGTATGTTTTTCTTCGTGCAATTATAACAATCTTGATTGATTTTTGGATGGAAGTTGTTTATCAATAAATAGTATATATATAGTTTAGTAGTCGATGTATAGAAACATATATTCATAAATTCGTTTCCAGAGGCAGAGATATACTTCATTAATTAGAAATAGGCATATCTCTCTCGCTACTCTACCGCTATTACAATAATCAATGTTCCTCAGAGCTCTCTCAGTGTATACCACCTCCTCTATGTAGAGTACGTAGCACCCGTCTTGCAACACAATCCCATCCCTACTCTGTGCAACTCTCCAACCCAAGAGTGAAACGATATTCCCAAACCTTCTTTTATTCAACAGCTGAGCTCTGGAACTCTCTCCCTGAATCCATCTTCCCCTCATCCTATGACTTAAATGGCTTGAAACTCTGTGTGTCCAGGCATTTTGGCTCGAACATTCCTTGATTTTGGCCCTGTCACTCTTTCAACTGTGGGAGGCACTCGTTACAGGCAGTTCTGCCTTTTGTCTCCCTCATCCACATAGAAAAAAACAAAAAAGGCAAAGTCATCGAATTAATCTGAGTGCCTGTACACACTTCTTCATAGCCAACGTTCCCCAAACTGTCTGTGTTTATTCTGAAAGGTGCATATAAATATAAGTAAGTCACACGCCCAGTCGCCCACTCACTGCACTGTTAACGTTGCATGCTTAAATAAAACTGTTAACCTAAGAAGTGCACATGGGGGGTATGAGACACCACACTCCTGTGCTGACGTATTTGAGCTGTTCCCATCACTAACATCGTTATTTTACCATAAATAGCATTAATACTTAGACATATGCACCTATTATAGGTTGATTATAAAGGTATTAACCTGTTACAACAATAAAACAAGTGGAAACAGTGTTTGGATGGTCAAAATCGGCGATACAGGCCGGGAGTTACATAATGTATGGCTGAGGCAACCTCCCTGCCCTCCACCCCTCCCCTTGTCTGGAGAGACACTGTTCCGCAATAGTCTCCCTCTCGCTCTTTCCCACGCTTGGTAACAGTGATGCCAACGCCCTGCTACCAACTCGCTAATGTTAGCACGAAAATAGACCACAGGAAAAGGGAATAACAGGGAAAATAGGTGATAACTGAAGGAGGGGAGGAAAGTGGGGAAGGAGGGGAGGTGGAGGAGTGATATTTGGCATGGCCCAGGGGCAATTTTTTTTTTTTTTTTTTTTTTTTTTTCTGTTTTAAATGTTTTTTTTTTTTTTTTTTCCTTACTCTTAAAAGTCTTCCCGCAGTCCGCCGGGGGAACTCTTAAGAGTCTCCCCGCAGTTCCCGGGTTAATACATATAAAAAGTGTTTCCTCGATAATTTGAACACGTAAGCGATTGTGTGTATCATTATATTACAATTAAGGGGAGATGGGCCGTTATTCTGGTCCCCCTTCTGCCTCATGTTTAGTCCCATTAGTTTTCAGATTGTATGACGTTCGGCCCATTAGTTTTGCCATCTATATGTCAATATTAAGAATGTTCGTGTCATTTAGGTGTCTATTTTTTCTTGGTGAGCGATAGCGAGCAGCCTGTCATTTAAGAGGAAATGGCCTTAGGCCGCAACACATTTCAATCGAAAAATGTACAAATTTATCTTGAAGGAAAGTCTTGGGGGGGTGTTTTTTTTTTTAAGATTGATGGGGGTCTAAGGAGGAAAAAAAATATAGATAAAAGATATGTAAATGAGGAAATGAATACGCCCATATTAAGCGTTTAATATTTACAATGGTTTGGGTGATTATATTGTGGGTAAACAAAGGCATCAACAGAATAATGAGCTTGGTGTTAGTTCAGTTTATAGAGGAACCTGGTGAAGTGTGTTGACGGGCAGCATAACGTCTGGGGTCTGTGTGGGAGGAACTAAGACACACATGGAATCACACGAGTTGGAGTATTTGTTAAGGGGGGTCACCTGCTTTTGTTTTAATCTTTCTCTCCGTTTCTCTCTTTCCCTGGCTTGTATTCATTCGGCCCCATTCAGCCAACTGTTTTAAGACGTTTATCCCCATACAGGTGTCGATTTTTTCTTGCCGAGCGATAGCGAGCCAGCATTATATGGAGAAATCCGGCTTTGCCGGAAAATTTTACAAATTTAGTTTGCTGTCAAAACAAAAATATATATATGCTGGCTCGCTACCGCTCGCCAGGATAATATTGACACCTGGATGTGGGTAAACGTTTTAAAACAGTAGGCTGAATGGGGCCGAATGGATACAAGCCAAAGAGAGAGGGAGAGAAAGAGAAAAAAAGCGAGGTGGGTTCCCTTAATGCCTTTAGCTTGTTTTGGGTAACCTGTCTATTAGTACTGTATGTATTCCGGGGAAAATATGGGTGCGTGTGCATTGCTTAGTTTGGAAGGGGGTCTGGGGAGGCGTTATTGTTACTCTAAAAAGCAAACTATAGATAAATTGCTCGAACATGGCATAAAGGCCTCCATACTATATCGACCCTCGGTTAATAATTCCACAAAATGTCCTGGACCATGGCCTGTCACACATTCTATCAACATTTGCAATATTGGCAGCCTTTCAAGTAACTTCCGCTGTTGAAAAACCACCTCTCCTCCAACAAACCTGATTTTCTTTTCCATACCAAGTCTCAGGTGTCTGAAATATCTGGCAATAGACCCTTCTTTGTCTCCTACTTTCTCAATCCTAGTTTCTAAGCCAAAAGTGGATGTAGTGCACAACAAACTTACTTGCTCTCGTGTTCCCAACTTTGACTCTTCCGAGTTCTCAACTCTCTACTTAGAACACCGGGCTCCTCTGATCATAATCGTATCTCCATTACCTGTCCTATCTCTCCAGTGCGGCTTTCTGATCCTCCCAGCTGGCAGTGCTTGTAGTTATTTGGCGCTGCCGACTGTGAGGCACTTATAGGCAGTACTTCTTTGATTTCCCTTTGAAATATTTTTGGTTTCGTGGCTGGGGACCCTTAGTGTGTAGAACGCTGAGTTAATCATCTCAGGCATGAAGCTGAGGTAGTCGAGTTGATAGCACGCTTACTTGTGAATCTGCTTGACCTGGGTTCGATCCCAGCCAAGGCGGACATATTTAGTGGCGTGGTAGTACGTCCTAGCGTTTTTCATATGCTCGCACCTAGTCGGGGAACACCCCGACGACGTATACAAACTAACAAGCACAACAAAGCCAGTTCAACAGCTTCCTCTCTCTCCAACACCCCTTCTCAACTAGATACGAGGTGCTGTTGCAAAGGCTTATCCCTAAATACCTTTACCTGACCTGACCTTCAGGCATACCATTCCATTTTCTATATCTCAATCTTATGCAAACATAATTATTTATTTATTTATTTAATTTTTTATTTATTTTTTATTTTTGGTATATTGCTGTCCAGAAAAAGGAAGCCGCATTAAAACACTACCGTTGCCTTCAAACTAAAAAAAATGTATTCTTCTATGTTTATGCCCGGAATCATGCCAAATCTGTTCTTCAACTTGCCAAGAACTCTTTCATCAACAGCAAATACATTGACATGTTTAACTTTAGCTCTTCCCAGGCTTTCTGGCATCTAGCTAAAATCCTCTTCAGTAATTTTAGTTTTTCATCTTTCCCTCCACTTTTTCACTCTGATGGCACCACTTCTTCCTCTGAAAAAGCTCAACTCTTCGCCCAAACTCTCTCTAAATTGTTTACATTGGATGATTATGGGGCTATTCCTCCCTCTCCACCCCCATCTCTCTTACTTATTCCAAATATCTTGAAATTTTCTAATTATGCATTTTCTGCTCTCTCTGGGCGTAATACTAAGAAGGCACACGAACCAATTGGTGTTCCTCCTGTTGTACTCAAAAACTGTTCTTCCCTGCCTAGACAATCTTTCCTATCTCTATCTTTCGTCTAATATGTTCCGTTCTTGCTGGAAGCTTCTTCTCATTCTACATGTCCTGAAAAAGGGTGACCGCTCTCAACCTTCCAACTATCGTCCAATTCCTCTCATATCTTGCATCACGAAAGTTTTGTATCTATTCTTAATTCAAAATTTCTTAAGCATCTGTCTTCCCATAACTTACTTTCAGTTTGCCAGTATGGTTTCCTTATTGGCGGCTTTACTGATGAACTATTTCTTATCTTACCAATTCAAGGTCATTCTCATTTTGGGACTTCGGCGAGACTTTTTCTTTTACGCTAGACATGTCTAAAAGCCTTGATAGAGTTTGGCACAAATAATTTGTTTCTAAACTACTATCCTTCGGTTTCTGTCCCTCTATCTATGTCTTTATCTACAATTTCTATTCTGACCGTTCCATAGCTGCAGTTGTGGACAACCATCATTAATTTCCCAAGCCTATCAACTCCGGTGTTCCTCAGGATTATGTCTTATCTCCAGTTCTCTTTTCTAATATTCAGTAATGATCTTCACAACTGTACCTCTTGTACTATCCACTCACATGCCAATGAATCTACCTTACAATCTTCAACTAGCATTCCACAGCGACCTTCCATGCAATCACTTCAAAATTCACTTGGTAAGGCCACAGCACGCCTATCTTCTGATCTGTCAACTATTTCCAATTGGAACAAAGATGACCTTGCTTCCAATGCTTCCAAAACCCAATTTCTCTGTCTATCCTCCCTGTCAACTCTTACTCATCAACAATACTCAAATCAACCCTTCTTCCTCTCCCAATATTCTTGGTGTCTCTTTTTCTTAAAACCTATCTTTGATTATACTACTTCTCTTGCTAATACAGCTTCCCAGAAGTTAGGTGGGCTCAACCGTCTTCATGGGTTCTGTACTCCTGCGCAACTTCTTGCTCTGTAAAGGGCCCATGTATCGAGTACTGTACGCATGTGTGGGGAGGTTCCACCCATACTGCATTCAGTTTCATCAACTCACCTCCTCTTACTAATTCTCTACAACCTTTCTCTGGACACCACAATATTGCATATATATATATATATATATATATATATATATATATATATATACAACTACTACTACCGCTATTACAATAATCAGTATTCTTTAGAGCATTTTCCATTGTATTGTTCCTCCCTTACAGATATATGGTGGAACTCACCTTTCAACACATCCCCACCTCTATTCCATCCAACTCTCTACCCTAAGAGGGAATCGATTTTCCTAGTCTTTCTTCCCCTCAATAAGTAAACTCTGGAACCCAATCCTTCACCTACAGCTTAAACTGCTTGAATATGGTTCCCTATTACTTTTTCTTTTATTTCAAAATTTCTGAAGGCTGAATATGTCCTGCTCAGGCTAATGTAGCATATTTTGGACATACTGTACTTCCTACATAAATGTTTACTCCCGCGAACAAATATTATATTTACATATCACTCCCTTCATTGACTGATTAGGCAATATTTTATGCTCAATATCACAGACTAATATATATATATATATATATATATATATATATATATATATATATACAGTATTATATATACCGTATATACTGTATATACGGTATATTGTATAGTAATAACTGTTTTGCATTAATACAGTTTCAAACTCTTGAAGAAATGTATATTGTTACATAAATATTCATGTAATGAATGAATGGAAATAATATATTTTAACGTTGTTTATTTGAAAACAAATATAAGCATACCATTATATTTATCATAATGTTCAAACATAACAAAAACAAAATGTCACGACAAGGGTGTACGTAATATTGATAACAGTAACAAAACAAAATAATGATCACAACAGGCAGACTGAAATATAACAAGTGTAACAACATTATAACAATAATAGCTTGTGAATGTGTGTGTAACTCTAATTTACATTCATCTAGTATTTTAAGGGAGCCCACCTCGCTTTGTTTTCTCTTTCTCGCCCTCTCTCTTTGGCTTGCATCCATTCGGCCCCATTCAGCTTACTGTTTTAAGACGTTTACCCCCATCCAGGTGTCAAAAAAATGCTGGTGAGCGGTAGCGAACCAGCATATATATTTTTGTTTTGACAGCAAGCTAAATTTGTACATTTTTCGATCGAAAAATGTCTCCGACGAAGCCGGATTTCTCCATACAATGCTGGCTCGTTATCGCTCGCCAGGAAGAAATCGACACCTGGATGGGGATAAACGTCTTAAAACAGTTGGCTGAATGGGGCCGAATGGATACAAGCCAGGGAAAGAGAGAAAAGGAGAGAAAGATAAACAAAAAAGCCGGTGACCCCCGTTTAGTATATGCAAGTAACAAGATGTAAATTCAATGAGATATTTATGAATTTAACAGAAGATGCAAGCTAAACAAATCAATGACAAATATAAATACATAAATACATAAATAATGATTAAATTGCTGTAATAACTGCATTTTTTTTGGGTGGAAGCAGCAAGTTTTGACATTTTCCTATTTGGCTAACATTGGATGATTTTATTCAGCATAGGAGATTATCAATCAATTACGGGTTTTTTTTCTGGACCCTATTCTCCATAATGTTCAGTCCCATTAATTTGTTTGTTAAGATGTTTGCCCCATTATTGATGATTTAAGACCTTTCGCTGCATGTGTTGTCAATTTAAAGACCTTTCGTGCCATTTAGGTGTCGATTTTTTCCTGATAAGCGATAGTGACCCTGTAATATAGGAAGAATCGGTCTTTAGCCGGGATATTGTTCTTCCGAAAAAAATTTATAAATTTGTCTTGGGGTAATATTTTTAATCTTGCTAGAGATCTAAGAAGCAGGCTAAAGAGGTCTAGGAAGTAGAGAAAAATTAGTAATTCAGACATTCGGTAAAATCGTCTAGCAGGATACAATTGGTAATTGCTCCATGTGACGGAAATAGTTGACAGCTTTGTGCAGGTGTTGTATGCGGGTTATTGCTTATTAAAGCTAGGGAAACATTAAGGGGAGGTTTTTAGTTTGTTCCCTAGACTTCCATCAAGCGTATAGTTACACCCCCTAGATCCTCTTTTAAGATTAATTGTACATTTTTTGGGAGAAAAATTTCGGTTCCTCTTAAATTACAGGCTCGCTATCGCTCGCCAGGAAAATATCGACACCTAAATGGCACGAAAGGTCTTAACATTGACAGAAATGGGGCAAAGGTTCTTAAAACGCAAAGGTAATGGGGCGAACGTCTTAAAATGTCAAAAGCACTGGGGCTAAACATGAGGGAGAAAGGGGTAGAGAAAAAAAATCCCTCGAGTGTAAATCTATCCGCCCCCTTAAAGTTGTAGTTGTAAAGGTGTAATTATCCAACTGTTGATCATCTCCTCCACCGTTGTTGATATCCTCCTCCTCCTCCTCTTTCTCCTCCTCCTCCTCCTCCTCCTCTCTGGTATGGTGGGAAGCTTCATCATCGGGGTGGCTCGGGTTCATGTTCTCCTTGCTTAACACAAGTCTGCAAAAGTAAGGTGGTTTGTTAGGTACAGGATTGTTTTTTGGTGTGTGTATGTGTGTGTGTGTGTGTGTGTGTGTGTGTTTGTCTGTGTGTGTCTGTCTGTCTGTCTGTGTATTTGTGTGTGTGTGTGTTTTTTTTTTTTTTTTTTTTTTTTTCCCAAGTTGACACAATCTATTTATTGCCAGACGCCTTACTCCCCCAAGCAGACCTATCCCCTGTGAGAGGGACAACCCATGCCAGTTTGCTGAAGGACATTCAGGATTGATCACTAAACTTAGGGACGGTCCGTCCGTCTCCGAGGCCTTCTATGTATCTTTTTAGTACTATGTTTTTACAGTGGTGAGCGGCTAGTCCATCCACTAACCTGCTTCACCCTTAGGTAAGCAGTACGGATTTGTATAAGGTTTAAGCCGGTATCATACGAGAGCTTTTATAGTCAACATTCGATGATCAAAATTTTTCTGGCAACTTTTCTGGAATATTTTGCACTGGAATCGGAAACTAGAGTGATGATAGATGAACTTAGGCAACCGAAATATTATATATGTTGACCACATAAGCTGCCATACCAGTGTTGAGGAAAAATGTTGAGTGAAAAAGGGTTCGTGTGATACCGGCTTTACTCCCCTAGACAGGTTGCCGTCCAAGGCTGACGAGTCCCATCCACCCATGACCCTACCCTCTTATAAACATGCCTTAGTAGAAGTATAAATTACTGCCTGAAGAACATTTGAAACCTTATATTTACCGTATTAAATGGCATATGCTGTACACTGAAATATTGTAATAATATATCAGTACATTACTATGTATTCTGCATAATTATGCACGTGATCTTTCAAAATGAATTATTGCCGTTGTAGAGAATTAAGCCATTAACAATATACTCCAGCCTACCCCACATAGTCTATGGCATTCATATACTATAAACATATCTATAATGTTAGACAGAACCTCATGATGCCATAAACTTATATACTGTCCCTGTTACGGAGAGGTGGAGAAATAAGGTAACTGTCAATCCGGTAGACCTCAATATTACTCTCTCTCTCTCTCTCTCTCTCTCTCTCTCTCTCTCTCTCTCTCTCTCTCTCTCTCTCTCTCTCTCTCTCTCTCTCTCTCTCTCTCTCTCTCTCTCTCTCTCGCTGTCTAATATATATATATATATATATATATATATATATATATATATATACAGTATATATATATAGTAGTAGTAGTAGGAATAGAGTAATACCCGATATATGCAACAGCTAAAATGTAAAATGTAATAGTTCCTAGTAGTAGTAGTAGTAGTAGTAGTAGTAGTAGTAGTAGTAGTAGCATCAGCAGCATAAGTAGTCAGCCATTAAGGGAGCCCACCTCGCTTTTTTTATCTTTCTCTCCCTCTCTCTTTGGCTTGTATCCATTCGGCCCCATTCAGCCTACTGTTTTAAGACTTTACCCTCATCCAGGTGTCAATATTTTCCTGGCGAGTGGTAGCGAGCCAGCATATAAATATTTTTGTTTTGACAGCAAGCTAAATTTGTACATTTTCCGATAGAAAAATATCTCCGGCGAAGCCGGATTTCTCCATACAATGCTGGCTCGCTATCGCTCGCCAGGAAGAAATCGACACCTGGATGGGGATAAACGTCTTAAAACAGTTGGCTGAATGGGGCCGAATGGATACAAGCCAGGGAAAGAGAGAAAAGGAGAGAAAGATAAAAACAAATCCGGTGACCCTTAAGCTATATACTGTAGACTGACTTGTGGGGATGTCGACGCAGCCCTTTTTCTCTAGGTTGTAATCGAAGACTTGTCCTTCCGGGCATTCCTCCCTGGTGGTGCTCCATTTGTTGTTATCCTCCAGCTTACACAGGTAGTAGTTCATGCACAGGCTCCTGGTGCCCTGGGGGAGATAGATGGGTAGAGTGAGAGAGAGAGAGAGAGAGAGAGAGAGAGAGAGAGAGAGAGAGAGAGAGAGAGAGAGAGAGAGAGAGATTTACATAGATTTACATAGATTCACATAGATACACTGGCCACACAGACCTTACGATCCAAACGAGGTGGTCAGGACTTAATTCTAGTAGAGGTGGCATATCCGATAGAAAAGGAAAGTTGAAGGAAAGCATAGAAAAGAGAGAGAAAGAGAGAGGTGGGTTATGATGTGTACACATAATGGTAGGTAGATTGATAGGTAGGTCGGCTTGTAGGTAGACAGGTAAGTAGGTTATGTGTACAAATAATGGTAGGTAGATTGATAGGTAGGTCGGCTTGTAGGTAGACAGGTAAGTAGGTTATGTGTACAAATAATGGTAGGTAGATTGATAGGTAGGTCGGCTTGTAGGTAGACAGGTAAGTAGGTTATGTGTACAAATGATGGTAGGTAGATTGATAGGTAGGTCGGCTTGTAGGTAGACAGGTAAGTAGGTTATGTGTACAAATGATGGTAGGTAGATGGATAGGCTGGTAAGTAGGTTATATGTACAGATGATGTTAGGTAGATTGGTAGGTAGGTAGGTAGACAAGTAAGTAGGTTAAGTGTACAGCTGATGGTAGTTCTGCAAAGTGTGTTATTCTACAACACACACAGGTAGTATTTATCGCACAAACTAATAATGTTCTGTATGGAGAGATAGTTAGATATATCTAGTTAGAGAGAGGTAGAGGTAGCTGCGTTAATTGTACAAATGATGATAGGTAGGCAGGTTGTTAGGTTGGTTGGTAAGTAGGTTATGTGTACAAATGATGGTAGTTCTACAAGGTGTGTTCTTGTTCAGCATACACAAGTAGTATTTATCACACAAGCTAATAATGCCCTGTATGGAGAAATTGGTAGATAGATTGATACACATACATACATACATACATAATTCTCCAGTATGATGACACATTTACATTGTGTTCTAGCTATCCTCTCCTTAGACGATTTTATGCGAAGTAGGAAGGCCCTATGGCATTATAAAAGGTATATATGCTATTTAATATATATTATGGTTACCTCAAGTCCTGCTTGTTTCTTTGGTCTTTGTATTTATGTATTCATTATTTTTTTTCAGTTTCCTCGCTAGACCTCCATCAAGCTTAAAAAAAAAAAAAAAAAAAGACCCCCTTTCAAGAAAAATTTGTAAATTTTTCTGGAGAAAAATTTCCCGGGGGGGGGGGTTCCTTTTAAAATTATAGGCTCGCTATCACTCGCCAGGAAAAAATTGACGAATAAATGGCACGAAAGGTCTTAATATTGACAAAGAAATGAGGCGAAAGGTCTCAAAATCGCTAAACTAATGGAACGAACGCCTAAAAATCTCAAAACTAATATGATAAACATAAGGGAGAAGGGGGTTCAGAAAAAGTGACTACCTCCTCCTTAAATAGAATCAAATCGCCTACTGATAGCCTGAACAAAATGAAGAAACGCGTCATGATTTACTGAAAGGGTTATTATATAATTATAATTGGATATCAACCCTTCTGTGTAGAGAGCACTGTCTTGTATCTTATGTTTTTCAGTATTGTGAATTTTTTTACATTAACTCTTACGCTGCGGGCATATTTTTGCTATATTAGGGCACTCCTGAATGATTGAGCAAGTGTCTGAATGAAATGAAATTTATTCAGCCAAAAACTAGAAGAAAATAGCTTCAAAATGACACCAGAACAAGCTTCGTAGCGTGCGGGCTTCACCCGCAGCGCTACCATAGACATTCGCTAATACTGAGAAATTATCGCTAATGTTGCGCTACATTTGTCTTTGGCAGCGCTGTATGGCTAGCGAACGTATCGACACCTAAATAACACAACAGATCGTACAATCACCAAACTAATGAGGCGAATGTCTTATAATCACCAAACTAATGGGATTAACAATGAGGAAGAAGGAAGAACAGAATGCCCCCCTTTAAGGGAGCTTTTTATTCTCTTTCTCTTCCTCTCTTTGGCTTGTATTCATTCGGCCCCATTCAGCCTACTGTTTCAAGACGTTTACCCCCATCCAGGTGTCAATATTTTCCTGGCGAGCGGTAGCGAGCCACCATTATATATTTTTATTATTTTGACAGCACACTAAATGTGTAAATTTTTCGATAGAAAAATGTCTCCGGTAAATCGGATTTCTCCATACAATGCTGGCTCGCTACCGCTCGCCAGGAAGAAATCGACACCTGGATGGGGATAAACGTTTTAAAGCAGTTGGCTGAATGGGGCCGAATGAAAAAGCCAAGAGAAACGGAGAGAAAGATAAAAAAAAAACAGGTGACCCCCCTTATTAATGGAGTCTAGTGCCATCTTACAATGTAGGTTTGTGATGGGCCACAGAGCACGTAGCCCTTGCAGTAGTCCTTCTTGATCCACTCTGCGAAGGGCATGAGGTCATCGAGGGAGCAGGTGATTTGCTTGGTATAGTTGATGTCCACCGTGGGCAGTTCGATGCCCACCGTGCTCGAGTCCGTACACTTATGTTCGTCTGAGGGGAGAGGAAAGGAGTATATGTAGGTTAGTTGGTTGGGTCTTGGAGTTCGGGCAATGATAATGACCTTCTAAAATAGCTTAAGGGGGGGTCACCTGCTTTTTTTCTCTCTCTCCAGCATATATTTTTTTGTTTTTTGTTTTTTGTTTTTTTGACAGCAAGCTACATTTGTACATTTTTCGATAGAAACATTTCTCCGGCAAAGCCGGATTTCTCCATACAATGGTGGCTCGCTATTGGAAGAAAATCGACACCTGGATGGGGATAAACGTCTTAAAACAGTTGGCTGAATGGGGCCGAATGGATACAAGCCAGGGAAAGAGAGAAAATGAGAAAAAAATGAAAAAAGCCGGTAACCCCCTTTAATTGGTTTGGTCTCGGAATTTGGACAAGCATAAGGGGCAGCAGGTGCAAGAACAGGGAAGTTGAAGTAAGTTAGAGCCGATTTTATTTCAGCTGGTGGTAAATTGAAACCCTTATTGCCTATATTACAATTGATGGTCAATTAAAACCCTTATTGCCTTTATTACAACTGATGATAGATTAAACCCCTTATCTCCTTTATTACAACTGATGGTCAAATAAAACCCCTTTCCCCTTATCAAATTCAACAGAGTTCTTGATAATGGAAGTGAAAATATGAAATTTCTATATATGTCTGTGTATCATGTTGTTAGCAAGTTTTTATATTTAACACTTAATAACTTATTTGGCTATAAACCTAAATTACAGGCTCGCTATCGCCCGCCAGGAAAAAATCGACACCTAAATGACACGAATGACAAAGAATAGGGGTGAAAGATCTTAAAAATGCCAAACTAATGGGCCGAATGTCTTAAAATCTGAAAACGAATGGGGCAAAACATGAGGGAGAAAGGTGTCCAGAAAAACGACCTATCTCCCCTTAAGCATTCTTGATTTAGCTAAAACTGTATCTAAATTAATAATAGCCGACTAGGGCGGTTTGCCTACCTGTGGGTGTAGGGATGCATTGCTTCATATTCCTGTCGTAGACCGAGTTGGTTCCAGTACACAGAAGGCCAATATCAATGTGGAAGGCGCCGATGTAACACCCGGTACACAAAGACTTGATCACGGGATCTGGATCGCAGATTTCGTAATTCTTACAGGTCTCGTCCGTAAAATCACAGGGAAACTCCGTCCCAAGTACAGTAGAAGTAGCTGTTGTTGTGCTGGGTGTGGTGACTCCGGAAGTGCCGGAGGATGATGTAGTTCCGGTTGTCCCATCGCCCCCGGGAGGTCCAGTAGTGCCAGTGACAGGGCTGACAAGTCCTGCAGTGCCACAGGGAGGGGGGAGGTAGAAAGGGAAGACACACTGGTCCAGCTCGTCAGAGAACACCGTGCCAGGCTCACACTCATAGTAGTACGTGTAGTAATACCCGATGTTCATTCTATCAACACACCTGAAACATTAACACATGTAAATTTAACCTACAGTATTGCAAATTTGAACAATAGAAGATAAATTGTAGGAATTAGTCGATTCTGCAGGTTTCCATTTTCTTATGTTCTTATCTTCTTACTAACAATATTAATGGTAATAAATGGTCCTTTCAGCTGAGAAGGAAAACATGTGTAAACTGAGGAAATCTTAGGAAATGGAAAAGGCTAAAAGATGAAGTAGAATCTCTCCTGCCTAGTGTTGGACAAATGTAAGTGATTATAGGACAAGCATAGGCAATAGAAAATGGTATTAGATGGATGACATGGAAGATAAAAATTAATAGGGAAATTTTGAACTACCAAAATTAATGTCTTTCTCACATATCATTATAACTGATCCCAGGAATCCTTTCTGTCATTGTGATGTCATTATGGGGAGGTATTTAGTTTGTTCCCTCATCTCCATCAAGCTTAAAATTGCACCCCCTAGTCCCCCTTTCAAGATGAATTTGTCCATTTTTCGTCTAAAAAAAATCCCGGCCAAAGGCCGGTGCCTCCTAAATTACAGGCTTGCTGGAAAAATTGACACCTATATGACACTAAAAGTCTTAATATTGACAAAGAAAAGGGGCGAAAGGTCTTAAAATCGCCTAACTAATGGCCTGAACGTCTTAAAATCTGAAAACTAATGGGACTGCATATGGGGGAGAAGGGGGGGGGGGGGGCCAGAAAAACAAACCATCTCCCCTTACTGTAGGTGAAATCCAATAGAACCTATGCATACCTGTAGTACCAGCTGCAGTTGTGTGGGTGGGGGAAGCTACCCTCCTCCACACACATAGCCCCGGGGTACACTATGTAGTCTGGGTAGCGAAGATCTATGTAGGGAAGAGAACATACACTAATTAAGTCACCTGTTAAATACACACAACGCTCAGTGTATGTACGCACTGCACTCTCAGTCATTACACACACACACACAAACACGCTCAATAACTTGTAAAGCGCGAAGCTATGGTAGTTCAAACCGTCCCGCCAAGCGAAGGTATTTGGTTCTATTCTGACGAAAATCGTCATATATACCATATATATAATTATTTATTACTTATCCATATGCGCCTATTTTGTTTTTAATATGAATATCCTCTCCAAGGTGTAGAGCGACACTGAGGCCTTGCACTAGAAGTCTCTCTGTTGCAAGGATCTCTAGCTGCCTCGCCCGTGTTAAAGAGACCGTGTGAGGGAAATTTGTGCCGATAATTACCCGATAAAAGGGGGAATACGAGGAAAAATAGCTGATAATTGAGGAGGGGGGAAAATACCACACACAGACACACAAACACACGCATACACACACACACTCACATACACACCACACACACATACACACACACACCACATACGCACAAATACACACACATACATACACACACACACACACTGTACACACACACACACACACATACACTCTCACACTACTGACCAACCTGGGGAACAAGCCTACGTCTTTTCTATCCTAAATTACCTAGAGCAGTTAGTTCAGCAACCCACCCGTTTCCCGGATCGCTTCGGAGATCGGCCCAACATTCTTGACTTGTTTCTAACTTTTAACCCTTCTTATACTGTCGATCTTTTCTCTCCTTTGGGCTCCTCCAATCATAAACTTAAAATCTCTGTCACCTGTCCTATCTCTCCAGTACGGCCACCCGATCCTCCCAGTCGGCGGCGCTTGTGGCACTTTGGCGCTGCCGACTGGGAGCTCTCCGGCAGTACTTCTTTGATTTCCCATAGAATAATTTTTGCTTCTGTGGCCGGGGACCCTCGGAAAATGCTGAACGCATTACCGAGGTAATCCTATCAGGCATGGAGGCATACATTCCATCTTCTTTCTCTCGGATTAATGCAAAAAGATCTTGGTTTACTCACGCTTGTTCTACTGCTGTCCGCAATAAGGAGGAAGCATTCAAACGGTACCGAAGCCTTAAAACACAAGAATCTAATTCCTCCTATGTTTCTGCCCAGAATCAAGCCAAAACTGTTATTTGACTTGCCAAACACTCTTTCATCAATAATAAATGCACTGGACTATCCAACTCTAGCTCTTCCCAAGCTTTTTGGCATCTAGCCAAAAACCTCTCCAACAATTTTTCTTCCTCGTCTTTCCCTCCCCTTTTCCACTCTGGTGGCACAACCATCACTTCTTCCTCTTACAAAGCTTAACTCTTCGCTCAAACTTTAGCTAGAAACTCAAACTTGGAAGAAACTCAACCTTGGAAGATTCCGGTGCTATTCCTCCCTCTCCACCCCCCTCTCGCCTACTTATGCCTAATATCCTAATCTCTTCTAAAGATGTACTTTCTACCCTCTCTGGGCTTGATACTCAGGAGCTGTACAGTCCGGATGGTGTTCCTCCTGTTGTACTCAAAAACTGTGCTTCCGTGCTGACTCCCTGCCTCGGCAAACTCTTTCGTCTCTGTCTCTCCTCTAACGTCTTCCCTTCTTGCTGGAAGTTTGCTCTCATTCAACCTGTCCCAAAGAAGGGTGACCACTCTCAACCTTCCAACTATCGTCCAATTGTTCTTATCTTTTGTATCTTTAAAGTTTTTAAAACTATTCTTACTTCCAAATTTCTTAAGCATTTATCTTCTCATAATCTACTCTCAGATCGCCAGTATGGCTTCCTTAAGGGTCAATCTACTGGTGATCTTATTTCATATCTTACTAACTCTTGGTCATCCTCCTTTCGGGACTTCAGTGAGACCTTTTCTGTTGTGTTAGACATATCGGAGGCCTTCGATAGACTCTGGCACAAATCTCTAATTTCTAAACTACCCTCCTTCGGTTTCTATCCCTCCATCTGTGCCTTTGTCTCTAATTTACTTTCTGGTCATTCCATAGCTGTGGTTGTGGACGGCCATCATTCACTTCCTCATCCTATCAACCCTGGTGTTCCTCAGGGTTCTGTCCTATCTTCTATTCTCTTTCTAATTTTCATAAATGATCTTCTCAACTGTACCTCCAGTCCTATCCATTCATATGCAGACGACTCTACCTTACACTATTCAATTAGTTTCCCAGAACGCCCCAGCCAGCAATCCCTCAAAAGCAAACGTAATGAAGCCATACAACACTTATCTTCAGATCTAACTACCATTTCCAATTGGGGCAGAGAAAACCTTGTTACCTTTAATGCTTCCAAAGCCCAATTTCTCCATCTATCTACCCTCTATGAACTCCCAGACGACTATCCCATATTCTTCAACAATACAAAAATCAACCCTTTGTCTTCTCTCAGTATTTTCGGTGTCTCTTTTTCTTCTGCTCTCACTTGGAAG
>JBAKBP010034425.1:0-20705 GCA_037953745.1 Lithodes maja | reverse complement strand
GTGTAAAGTGGCTGGTTTGGCCATAAAGTTATCTCCAATGAAATCATCATCACAGCTCACCCAGTTGACTTAGAGAGCTCTACTTAAGGCCATTTTACAGGTAAATAACACAGCTACGCTTGGGGATGCGCGGGAATGCGGGAAGCAGTCTGATTAACGAATATACGGTAGCCTAGCCTAGACGTTTTTCGGCCAAAACACCCGGATTTCGAGGAATATATATATAATATATAGCCGGGGCCGGTGGGTTAAAGGTCCTCTCACATTATGGCCAAAGACTAGTTGATTTGGACTGAACCCCAGGCTCTCTCCTGGGACTTCACGTGCAGCGAACAGAACATACGGCAGACCCAAATCCCAATCAGTGTCATGTTCTGCACAGTAACAGCGTAGCATACTCTTCAGGGTCGAGTGCCACCGCTCCAAGACTCCCTGACTCTCGGGATGGTAGGCTGACGACACTACAGAACATATACCGTGCAACTGAAGGGTTTGCTTGAACAATTTGGATGTAAAATTGCTCCCCTGGTCTGACTGCACCTCACGTGGAAATCCATAACGGGAACAGAACAATAATAAGTTTTTAACAACTGCCTTTGCCGAGCCGTTTCTCATGGGGTATGCGTCCGGGTATCTCGTAGCCACATCCATGATTGTCAACAGGAATTTATTGCCACTACTAGTAGGCGGGAAAGGGCCAACCAAATCTACTACAACTTTGCTGAACGGAGGCCCGGTGACAGGTATGGGAAACAAAGGTGCCTTCGGGATTGTCTGGTTAGGCTTCCCCGTTGTCTGGCAGGTCGCACACCCAGCCACCCATGCACAGACATCAGCCTTGACCCCAGGCCACCAGAAAAACCTGCCCAATGCCGCCAATGTTTTTGTTACCCCCAAATGACCCGCCACCGGCACATCATGCGCCAGACACAATAAGGACTCTCTATACTTATTTGGAACAACCACCTGGTCTACTACCCTCGCACCGCCCTCCCACTTCGATTTGGGGTCTAGAAATCTGCGGTACAATATCCTGTTGAGCCTAAAGAAATCTCCCGGCTTCGCATCCCCATCTTCCTCCAACTCTATGGCACCATTGCTATAACGAGCTAGGCTAGCGTCTTGCAGCTGCTGCTCACTAATGTCCCTGGGCGTCAATGCATCAAGATGGTTTTGTAATAAGACATTACCCCGGCTAGTAGGCTCTACTGCCTTAGTGGCTCTCGCTACAGCTCTTGCCTCACGCGAAGTCTTACCCAACTCTGCCTTGTTACACACCATATCTGGGCCAGAGTCAACTCCCGTGTTTATTATAGGTCCCAGTACCGAATCACCGAGAAGTGCAGCAGAATCAATGTCCCTTTTCCTGCCCTTAGCAACCTTCTCCTGATCCTTCCTCCACTGTCCCCGAGGTTGAGTGCTAGGCTGTGCAGGAGCCGCAGAGCGAGATCGGGTTACCACACAGGCCATCTTATCCTGTTGGCACCTCCCAACTGTTACGACCGGGCACTCGGGTACACTAGGGCTCTTACACAGGACTCGAGTATGGCTCGCTGCCACAACGGAAACACACGATCCCAACCCCAGAGTACTGCCAGCCGAACAAAAAACGCCACTACCCTCCAGAGTTCTATCTGCTATAACGGGGTATACAAGAACTCGGTACTAGCGTTTCACACAACAGACTAATAACAAGACGGGAGTTATCTAGTCTGGTCAACAATCAAACAAAGAAGAAAGTACTACAACACTAAAGAATAGTGTTGGCCGAAGCCGAAGTAATCCACCCTTGAACTAAGAACTTAAGAAGTCCTCCACCCTCTACTTCGGATCGGCACTATTACGTTACGTTAAACAATAGTCCTCGAGCATCAAGCAAGGAATCTTCTGATAAGTTAGATGCTTCTCGAATACTCATAAGAAGTAAGTATCGGATTTTGAACAGCAATTTAATGAATAACTCACTGGTAATTAAAGGCTTTAAATTGACATAAGAAGAATTATAAGAATAAGCAATAGGATATGGCAAACATTAAGAAGAAGTACTCCGACAATGCACTGGCAATAGCCTACTAAGATTGTGCTCGTGGGCCACTAATCTCTGAAGCAGCTAAGCGTGCCACGCATGAAATCAATAGTGCTTAAACAATTATATACATAAGGAGAAGCTTCAATACTATGCTGTATCTGCTGGTCGAGCAAAGTCTAGCTGGGATATCTAAGGTTAAGAGACAATGGCTGAGCAAGCGGCTCGTAGCCTAGCGAGGTCCTTAAGACTGTGCGGCCAAATTACGGTAATTGACGGGATGCTCTCTTGAGAGATCCAGATCACTAGTATCTGGTTCTCTCCTGGCGATCCTCTCAAAGTCAAGCAAATGAGATAGCACAGTGTTGGGTGGCACAGGCAAAAGCCCTCACTCGCAACACAGTGCTAAACTCCCACGGTACACAATCAAAAAGACCCCCTAGGCTTCCCACGTCTCCGTTGCAATTGTGCTGGTTCAACCAACCTAGCACTCATAGGAAATCACAACTCGAGGAACCCTATCCCAGTCTAGCATTACCTAAACCAGCAGAAAACAGGAACATGAATAATAGTACACAGGGAAATACATATACGAGTGCAACAAACATCAATCAATCCTATTCTAGTTGACCCTTCCAAAATAGGCTATCTAACAGGCACTTATCTCGTGAGAACTCAAGCGATAATACTTTGGCTGACTAAATCTGCACCAAAGGGGTCATTGGTTAAAAAGGGACGAGAAGAGAAGAAAATAGGCTGTTCAGAGAGTAGAGAAAGTTCACATCAGTCGGAAGAATATCGATAGTTGCAAGGGATATGAGAGGTCGCTTTGCCTGATGAGTTCTGATCTAAAAATGGCGAGACCTCCCTTTTTATACTCGGCCCCGTAGCGAGCATAACGGCAATCATGACGTCACATTCTCTCTCTCAATCTGGGATCGACAAAGGATTCCCACGCTCTTGATGAGGGGGGAGGGAGGGGGGGAAGGAGGGAGGAGGGAGTGAGGCCTACACACCTCGTGGCACGCACACTGTCCTCCGTTACATAACTCGCTCTCTCTCATCACATCATTATATATATATAAATCTCCCACACACAATACTTATATATAATGATTTAAAATAGAACTCGTTGACTTAAAAGAAAACAAAATACATAATGATAATACTTATAGTACAACGGTTCACATAAACTGAGTTAGGAAACTCTACACAGACTACAGCCAAAGTTCCTGCCCTGACGATCCTAGCGAGAGTGGGGCCTGACTGGGCGTTCTGTACAGCATGCTCATACTCGACATGCGTCACACCTCCCCCAAGATTTTACTTGCTCAACCCTGAGCTAAAATCTGATATACAGAACCCCATCAAACCCCTCACACCCAGCGACCGCATGGCACTAAAACAACGCTGAGTTTATCACTAAAACACATCTTATAAAAAAAAAATTCACATTTCATAACTCCTCCCAACAATAGTAAAAGACATAATATCATGCTCCCAGAGCGAGCTTACAGCAGCTCAGCCGTTTGATAGTTCGTGGACTACTCAAACCTTATAGGCTATGACAAACTTATACAATTATCTTCATCAAAAAGAAAGAGTTTTTTATATGATTTTTATATTTTAATATGTTTTTTTCCGGCTGCACTATAAGGGCAGCCTATTTTCTTCTATACCAAACGCTCAACAATCCTGCTTTACGACCCAATACGCTGGGCTACAACCGCGAGCCAACAAGCACCAAGCGCAAAATACTACTCAAACCAAAGCAGGAGGCTACCCGTGTGTCAATTTACCCAGGATCATATACCCCTGAACGACCACATGCAACCTCGTTGTCACCACCGGCAATATGGCTTATGTCCAGGTTATATACCAATAACCTTAGTGACCACCTGGTCAGCCTCATATTCCGATTGTGAAACTGGTCCAAGATCTCGAGAGGGTAATGATCTGGGTAAACTACACCGACCGGACCATAGGCTGGAACATAGATCTCGAAATGCCCCAGCGCATCATCGTCCTTTTCACTTTCATTCATCAGGCTCTGACACGTTGCTGGTGCATTCTTAAGTCCGTCAGGCACAACATTGCACTGGTAGGTACTCCCGTCCACAACAAAACCACATACCTCTTTAGCACGCTCGGACAAAGTTACAAGCAACGACCACTCACGACATTCCTTATCCCTCAGATCCTTCGTCCACACGTAATCCAGCTCTGCTTGCACCATAGGCTGTCGAGCAGGATTTATACGGCAGGGAATTAAACTGAGCCTTGCACTATCTCCAGCCTGCATGTCGGATTCTACCCCGTACCTCAGGCCTGAAGAAGCAACAAACATGCGAAAGTACTGCCATAGCCTAGTAAACAACTGCCTTGCACTGTCTCCACAAACAACATGCCTAGTGCCCTCC
Organism: Lithodes maja; assembly: GCA_037953745.1. NCBI lineage: Eukaryota > Metazoa > Arthropoda > Malacostraca > Decapoda > Lithodidae > Lithodes > Lithodes maja. Next base: position 16,259 of record JBAKBP010034425.1, on the reverse strand, counting down.
CACAACCCAGCCGAGACCGCAGCTTCTAACCTGTAGTCTCCCTCCTTCTCCACCTTCGTCCCTAGAACAGCCAGGTCATGAGAGGGACAATCAGTACCACCCGTGCAGTCACTCCCACAGTTCATTATTGCTAAGGCTTCCCCGCCGATACCGTACATGCGCACCCCCGCATTCCTTGTGACGACATCTGCCTGCGCAGCATCACCGCTTTCAGCGACATGGCCAGATACAGTCGGTCTATGGTAGGGCTGTTGCATTAGACTAGAGCAGCATTGGGAGGCTATGCGACGACCGGGCACTGCGATACCACAGCCGACCTTACCAATCTGCTCAATGTCCTCCTTTTGACCACCACCCTTGGCAGCCATGGGTCGACCCTGACCTGGCAACCATGCCAAAGCCTCGTCGCCCACCTTAAACCACCGAAACAACGAGGCTAACGGTCTTCTAACATCCACGGGACCTGCCTGCGGAACATCTCGCACCGTCCGAGTTGTGAGACTCAGGGGCTCGGCACGACCAGTGGGGTATGAACCGAGCTGGTGCTGGAGTGCTGCACACTGCTGCTCAGGCAGGTGCTCTAGCGCTTCCACAGCCACCAGACTCGTGTCCCCCGCCCACTGCTTCGCCGAGACATGACAATCCCTACTCTCCTCCACCTGTGCCCTACTGCCCCCCTCTCCTTCTCCACCTTGGCCGCGGCAGACCAACGCAGGGACAGTAGGCTGCTCAGGTGGTTGCCTCACAAACTCCTCCAACAGGTTCACATGACATGCTTCCCCGTCCTCGTGTTTAATCTCGACAGCACCATTACCACACTTCTGAACTTCCGGATCCTCCAACTGCAGTTTACAAATATCTGAGGGAACCAACCTGTCTAGATGCTTCCGAAGCAACCCAAGTCCTTCCCCAATATCAAACTGAGCAACCCTTTTTTCTCTCCGTGTGCAACGTTGCTGCCCCGGAGTCTCTTCCGGCCCTACCTCCTCACTAACTGTGACAGGTCCTGGGGCCTCTCCAGACTCCAACATAGGTGCCAATACTAAATCACCCAGGAGAGCCGCCGAGTCAAAACTCTTAAAACCAACTCCAGCTTTAGCCTCCTCCTGTTGATCGTTCCTCTGCTGGTCTGAAGACGGAGGACTAGGCTGTGACACTTTATCTGCCCGAGCTCGGGTGACAACACACGCCATGGGTTGTGCCTGGCACCGCTCGACACACTCTTGTTCTCCCCCACTCACGTCGGCCGGCCTCTCGGCAACGACTAAGGGTAGAACCTCAGAAGCGGGCATTGCAAAGTCGTTGCCGAGAAGAAGGTCGACGCCCTCCACTGGCAGTTTCTCCACAATCCCAACATCCAATTCACGTGCCACACCATCCACCTCCAACTCCAACCGCACCAGCGGGTATGACCGAGTTGCATTAATACCCTGCACCACTACCACCCGAGCCGCATTTATAGGGTAGCCAGTCAAGTTTTTCATCAAAGTCTGGGAAGCACCTGTATCACGCAAGACCTCTACTCCATGCTTGCGCCCCGCCCACATCACGCAACCCCGTCCTCTATGGTCGCAAAAAACATCCTGAGCAGGGTTCGAGCCTCCCAGGTGCTTCTGCATTGGCTGTGCCTCAGCCTCTGACGAACTGCCCCGGGCAAACTCAGAAGGCTTCAGAGACACACCAATGTTGCAGGCCAAAGACACAGCTGCTGTAGGTGGTTTGCTAGGACAGACTCTTGCAAAGTGCCCCTTTTTATGACATTGATAACACTCTAACTCCCCTTTGGGCTTCCCTTGGTACTGGGAAGGGCCCGGCCCCTTCTTAAATGGGACGGTGCTAGTCTTGTGGTCAGTCTTGGTATCATAACTCTTGTACTTGTTTGCATAAGATATATTACTAACTCGGGGGGGTGGGGCGTCACGCCCCTTGTTACCTGCCTCACTACGCTGGGCAGACCCGCACCCACGAATTAATGATAGCCGGAGGTCAGCCATCTCAGCTGCCTCCTGTAGAGTTTTTGGATTCTTTTCTTTAATAGTTAAAGTCATTTCTGCACCTGTACACTTATAAAACTGCTCGAGCAGAAACAGCTCAGTCAACTGTTCGGCCGTCTCAGCTTTCTCAGAACGTGTCCAGTTTGTAAGTGCATCTTTTAAGTCCCGGGCATGTTCAAGAAAGGTCGCCTCCCTAGTCTTTGTAACACCCCGAAACTTCAATCGATATGTTTCTGGTTGCAACTCGTATGCCCGTAGGACAGCTCTCTTCAATTCTGGGTAGTCAATGCAAGACTCTAAAGGCAGTGCATCATAAGCCTTCAGACCCTTACCCGTAAGTCTTGAGGAGACCAGAGCTGCCCACTTCTCTTCAGGCCAATTATGCTCCCTACACTTCTTCTCAAAACGATTAAAAAATTCTGTGACTTCAGTTTCACTAAATGCCGGCACCAATTTGACTAAGTGATACAAGGACTGTTCTCTTACTTGGCCCTCACGGCCCATCCGAGTCCCTGTCGACTCTGCACGAGTCTTATCTAAATCTATTTGAGCACAATATTTCTCTGAGTCGTATCTAAGCTCAGCCTCGTGCCTCCTAGTCTCATTCTCCGCCTCAATCTCATGCCTCCTAGTCTCATTCTCCTGCCTCCTAGACTCATTCTCCTGCCTCCTAGACTCAGCCTCAATCTCCTGCTTCCTAGCCTCATTCTTCGCCTCAATCTCCTGCTTCCTAGCCTCATTCTCCATTTTAGCAAGCTCGAGTTTAAATATCATCTCAGGAGACAGGCCGGAAGAGGGAGCTGCCACTACTGAAGGAGGGGGGGCAAGAACTGGGGAACCACCATACGCACCGCCCGAGGGCACTCCAATCTTCCAATGCTAATCCCTCTGTGGGAGAGTGCTAACCTCCGGCAACTGAGTGGACGGCACTGTGGGAGTCGAGTGAGAGGGGATCTGGGGAGGAACCCCCCCAAACGCCCTCCCCTCCGAAACCCCATGTCGCCCACGCAACACCCAGGAAATCAGCTCCCCCTTGGACATCCCTCCTACATTGGATAGACCCAAAACCTTGGCTATCAGGTGCAAGCCATAAACATTCACCCCAGTCAGCCTCTCCTCCGTCACGTGGTACTGCTTACTCACAAAAAGTCTAGCATCCTCCTCACTAGTTACTAACGGCACCTCCTCACATAGCATCTCTCGCTCCTCGTCAGTACTAGGGCCCGACATACTGAAGTTCACCAAAAAATTCTCGAGACAAAAGTGTTAAACTCCCTTATGCAAGCACTAATTACTAAATTAACTGGAGTCTCTTAAATGCTCTCCTAATTGCCTTACAAAAAAAAATATTCTTCAATATGTACGCTAAAGTACGAACAAACAAATGTTGTACAACTCTGCAAAAAATTATACTGTTCACAAAATCCTAAGCAAGGTCGCCATTTGTTACGACCGGGCACTCGGGTACACTAGGGCTCTTACACAGGACTCGAGTATGGCTCGCTGCCACAACGGAAACACACGATCCCAACCCCAGAGTACTGCCAGCCGAACAAAAAACGCCACTACCCTCCAGAGTTCTATCTGCTATAACGGGGTATACAAGAACTCGGTACTAGCGTTTCACACAACAGACTAATAACAAGACGGGAGTTATCTAGTCTGGTCAACAATCAAACAAAGAAGAAAGTACTACAACACTAAAGAATAGTGTTGGCCGAAGCCGAAGTAATCCACCCTTGAACTAAGAACTTAAGAAGTCCTCCACCCTCTACTTCGGATCGGCACTATTACGTTACGTTAAACAATAGTCCTCGAGCATCAAGCAAGGAATCTTCTGATAAGTTAGATGCTTCTCGAATACTCATAAGAAGTAAGTATCGGATTTTGAACAGCAATTTAATGAATAACTCACTGGTAATTAAAGGCTTTAAATTGACATAAGAAGAATTATAAGAATAAGCAATAGGATATGGCAAACATTAAGAAGAAGTACTCCGACAATGCACTGGCAATAGCCTACTAAGATTGTGCTCGTGGGCCACTAATCTCTGAAGCAGCTAAGCGTGCCACGCATGAAATCAATAGTGCTTAAACAATTATATACATAAGAAGCTTCAATACTATGCTGTATCTGCTGGTCGAGCAAAGTCTAGCTGGGATATCTAAGGTTAAGAGACAATGGCTGAGCAAGCGGCTCGTAGCCTAGCGAGGTCCTTAAGACTGTGCGGCCAAATTACGGTAATTGACGGGATGCTCTCTTGAGAGATCCAGATCACTAGTATCTGGTTCTCTCCTGGCGATCCTCTCAAAGTCAAGCAAATGAGATAGCACAGTGTTGGGTGGCACAGGCAAAAGCCCTCACTCGCAACACAGTGCTAAACTCCCACGGTACACAATCAAAAAGACCCCCTAGGCTTCCCACGTCTCCGTTGCAATTGTGCTGGTTCAACCAACCTAGCACTCATAGGAAATCACAACTCGAGGAACCCTATCCCAGTCTAGCATTACCTAAACCAGCAGAAAACAGGAACATGAATAATAGTACACAGGGAAATACATATACGAGTGCAACAAACATCAATCAATCCTATTCTAGTTGACCCTTCCAAAATAGGCTATCTAACAGGCACTTATCTCGTGAGAACTCAAGCGATAATACTTTGGCTGACTAAATCTGCACCAAAGGGGTCATTGGTTAAAAAGGGACGAGAAGAGAAGAAAATAGGCTGTTCAGAGAGTAGAGAAAGTTCACATCAGTCGGAAGAATATCGATAGTTGCAAGGGATATGAGAGGTCGCTTTGCCTGATGAGTTCTGATCTAAAAATGGCGAGACCTCCCTTTTTATACTCGGCCCCGTAGCGAGCATAACGGCAATCATGACGTCACATTCTCTCTCTCAATCTGGGATCGACAAAGGATTCCCACGCTCTTGATGAGGGGGGAGGGAGGGGGGGAAGGAGGGAGGAGGGAGTGAGGCCTACACACCTCGTGGCGCGCACACTGTCCTCCGTTACATAACTCGCTCTCTCTCATCACATCATTATATATATATAAATCTCCCACACACAATACTTATATATAATGATTTAAAATAGAACTCGTTGACTTAAAAGAAAACAAAATACATAATGATAATACTTATAGTACAACGGTTCACATAAACTGAGTTAGGAAACTCTACACAGACTACAGCCAAAGTTCCTGCCCTGACGATCCTAGCGAGAGTGGGGCCTGACTGGGCGTTCTGTACAGCATGCTCATACTCGACATGCGTCACACAACCCACTCCCGATTCTCACCATCCACGTCGGCCGCCCTCTCGGCAACGACTAAGGGTGGAGTCCCGGAAGTGGGCACCGCAAAGTCGTTGCCGAGAAGAAGGTCGACGCCCTCAACTGGCAAACACTCAACGATCCCTACATCCAGCTCCCTGCACACCTCTCCCACTCTCAACTCCAACCTCACAAGTGGGTATGACCTCGTAGCATTTATACCCTGCACCACAACAACTCTGGCCGCATTTATCGGTTTCCCTGTGAAGTTCCTCAACAAAGTTTGCGAAGCCGCCCCCGTATCCCTCAGCAAGTCAACCCTCCGTAGTTCACTCCCCCAGCTCACAAACCCGTGTCCCCGATGGTCACAGAAAGTGTCCCGGACAGGTGTCGAGCCTTCCGTACGCTTCTTTACCGCGTGTGCCTCAGCTGCTGACAACCTACCCCGGGCAGTTGCTGCAGCCTTCAGAGACACACCGATACTGTGAACCAATGACACCGGCTTAGCGGGAGTGTTACTAGGGCACTCACGTGAATAATGGCCTAGCTTCTGACATTTGTAACATTTCACATCCCCAATGGGCTTCTTCCCTTGTGCGGGCGAAGAAGGGGCCTGACCTTTAGTAAACGGGAGAGGCTTGTGTTTGTAGGTGTTATTAGGTGCAATGCATTTAGTGTGGTTATGTGTGTCATAGGATTTGTTATTATCGAAAACTCTGGTGGGTGGGGTATAGCGCCCCTTCTGCCCTGACTCAGCCCTCTGAGCGGCACCGCAACCACGAATCAATGATAATCTGAGGTCTGCCATCTTGGCAGCCTCCTCTACTGTCTTGGGACATTTTTCCTTAATGTTCAGCGTTAGATCGGTTCCAGTACATTTGTAAAACTGTTCCAGATAGAAAAGTTGCTTAATTTCCTCAGCCGACTCTGCGTGCTCGGACCGAAACCAGTTATTACCTGCATCTGTTAAGTCCCGTGCGTGCTCCATAAAACTGACGTCGCTCTTCTTATTCACGCCACGGAACTTCAATCTATAAGTTTCGGGTTGCAGTTCGTAGGCCCGGAGCACAGCCTCCTTCACCAGTCCATACACTACACTCTCGTCCAGTGACAGTGCATCGTAGGCTTTCAACCCCTTACCCACTAGACGTGATGAAACTAATGCTGCCCATTTAACCTCCGGCCAGTCATACTCACGACACTTCTTTTCGAAACGAGCAAAAAACTCAGTCACTGCTGTCTCATCAAATGCGGGTACTAACTTAATTAAATGCGAAAGTGGGTCTGTAACCCGGTGCCCACCAACGAGATGACGCCCCGTGGTCTCTACTCTAGACTTCTCGACATCCATTTCAGCCTGGTACCTGGTTGCATCCAGATTGGCTTGGATTCTAGCAACCTCTATGCGTTCTATACTAGCCTGTTGTATCTGTATCTGAGTCTCCTGCAGCTTAAACTTAGCTAGTTCTAGCTGAAATAACATCTCAGGAGACAGGCCTGGGGGGGGAGAGCACAAAATGGGGGATCCACACCGAGACGTGTTTACGGGTAAGCCAGCTTGCCCTTGAGAACCCTCCTGCTGCATCGTGCTAAGACTCGCTGGCTGAGGGCCCAGCTCAGGGGTAGAGTGGAATGGAGGCTTGGAGGGAACCCCCCAAGACCCCACTCCACCCACCGCCCCATCGCCATCACCCAACAAACATGCCACCAAATTCTTCTTGGGCCAACTGTCAGGACAGTCCCGCCCCAAAACCGTGGCTAAACAGCGAAGACCGTAACAATCAATAGCCTGCAGGCGCTGTTCGGTCAAAGGTGTCTGCAAAAATGCCCGGGCATCCCTCTCTCCACTTATAACACTCCCCTCCCTAAACATCTGTTGTACTTGCTGGTTACTAGGCTGTACCGTGTTATCCTCCCCCGTAAATGATGAGTCATTAGACATAGTGCTGGTTATACAATTGCTGTTCATAAAAAAAAAAAAAGTGCTTATTACTAATTGCAGTCTCGACTCACAAAATGTTAAAGATGCTTGAATGACTCTACTCTAGACACCCCCAACGAAACAATCTGCAAGTCCACCAATACAATAATGACACAATAAAAATTCCTCCAATATGCAAGAAAATTCTAGCCAGCTCTACTAGGTAGCATAGAATAGTTCTCCAAAAAACATGTGATAGGATACTACTGAATCTTGTGCAAGGTCGCCATTTTGTTACGGCTGGATCGGCAATACATATTCGGGATTCTTGATCGTAGGACAGAAATGGCTTATGTGACAACGACACGCTCGATTCCAGTCCCAAATACTATATGCTCCAGACAACAAAAGCACCAACGCCCTACAGAGTTATCGTCTATGGTAACGAGGTACCTTAACTCGGCGAAAGTGTACAACAGGGGTAGGCTATGAGGCTAAACTCCCTCAGACATTTATAGGTTACGTTATTACTAAAGAAATGCAATACTCAAGAAACTACGTTAATATTAAGCCTCTAATAATGTAGAATAGAAGCAGGCTAAAGGTATGACAGTGAAATGCTAAATGACAAATGTACACGCCTACTTGAAAGCGCGTGCACTAGAATAACTGTCCCCTACTAACATGCACTAGCATGTAGCATACAAGATGTTCATGATCCAGTAGATACCTAATAATACACATGGAAGGAACATAAATAGTAGTCACTTATTGTAATAATGAATCTATACTTGGAATAACTAAAAGGTTGCAGGCAACAGTACTGCGCCGGTAGCCTACTACCGCATAGGCTACTTCGCTTCTCTCACTCTGTCTCCCCTCTGAGTCTGTATGCGCCCTACGCAACAGAACTCCGGACACAGCAGCAAAACGACAGTGCAGTTAATTGATACATGAAAGTATTAATAGTGTTGTCTTGTGTGTGAGTAATGTGTATTGTAAAGTGTTACATACATAAACTTAAAGAGAGCTGCAATGCATAGTAAAATAAAGATATATCCCACTCATCATCCCCATGTGTTCTAGCTAGCAGGCCAAGTCACAGGAACAACGAGTCCCAGCACCGAAAGCGAGAACCCAGGAAAAGACTGCAGAGAACACAAGGACAGATAAATTACGTTACTCTACTATACCGGCACTACGAGCGAGCTGTAGTCTCTGGTACTACACTCGCTCCTGGCTCGGTAGGCAAATCAAGGCTAAGTCCTCGCCCCTCTACAGACAACTCCTGGGCATGGTCGGGCTCTTACACATGGCACTAGTCTAGTCACAAATTGGATGATGAGCTGGGCATATAACTCGTGAACATGTAGAACGTTCACCAACTATCCTCATCAAGAAGATCGCTGTTCACATTAACCCCTTAAATCTAATACATGTAAATATATGCTTGTCCTAAGAGTAATACGAGAGGTGAGTGCTGAAACTCCTTTAGGACCTCAAGGGAAGGGTATGCATTTAAATAGAGAGAAGAATGAAATGAGAGTAATGTCGTCAGAGAGAAAGAGTGCAACCGTGAGAAATTGGGAGAGAGGGCAAGGGATGTTAGAATCTCAAAGGTTCTAGGCAACCTGATCATGGAACACACAGCGAGCCTCCATGCAATGTGCAGTACGACAACATGGGCAACCCAGGCAGCATATGCAGGCGGCAATGTACTACCAACCCTGTCGCACCTAGCTATAAGCGCAGGGCTGCCAACCGGTCCATACGTCTGGCAACCATTGCTACCCTCTCGCTCTGAAGTCTAACTCACTCTCTCTCTCTGAATTCCTATTGTCTTATCTATCAACTTCTCTATTGATACTACATATTAAATGGAAGGTCTCGACATGGCTTAAAACAAAACCCACCACTGGTTAGCAAATGACGAGACCTTTGCAGAGATACAAAGAACATAGTTATACGTTGTCACACTCAATATAAGCAGCCAGCACGGTACACGGCACCGCGGCGGTACAGTGGAGTACCAAGGAGTACAATCAGGTTGCGTTGCTACGCACTGGGTGCGTCACAGTACGGTTTGCCTATACCTACACGACTTCGACCGGTCCTGTGGTAGCCTGGGTTGTCTTTTCGGTTGCGTCCTTTGCGAGTGCAGCATTGTGTTGACTGAGGGTTTTGGCCTGTACCAGTTCCACACTTTGCTGCCTCTTTGCTTGGCTTTAGAGGGTCGCCAGGATAGAACCAGATACTTGTGATCTGGATCTATCGAGAGAGCACCCTAGTCAATTAACGTAACTTAAAGGATGCAGTCTTAAGGACATCGCTAGGCTACGAGCCTGTCTTGCTCAACCCCAGTTCCTTACCTAGAGTATCCCAGCTAGACATTATTAATCGAGTAGACACATGTTAGTATTTAATATAAGCTCTTTGAAATGTACGCATTATTAGTCTAGGTTGTTGTTGAGCCACACAACCATAGCAGACTGTTCCGTTGATGAGGAAGTACTTCTTTTAGTGTCGAGCATTGCTACCGTTGCGCATTTATAGTATTCTCGTGTCAGTTAACATTATATGTCCTATCTTTTTGTGTATTCGATTTACACGTGTGGTGTCCTGCCTCCTGCCTTTATATAGTTCAAGATCAGTACGAGCATCTTATGAGCATCAGACTTTCTTCAGAAGTTTCCAGGTCTATGCTGTACTTCACTTTCTTTCAGATAGGAGTGAAGAGTTTATTGTTGTTTAGAGTAACTGTATTGAAGCATCTTTTTATTGTATTAAATCTTGCAGTGATTTAATTGATCTTTCCATAGATTCCTTTTTATGCATTTTAACGTAACTTGCATCTTGTTTGTTATCAGGCTATACCAGTGTCGATTAGCCTGAAGTAGAGTACATTTATGCCCAGTTAAGGATACCCCGCTATCGCAGATTAACCCTGGAGGATATAGGTGTTTTGTTCGCCGGCATATAAGTTCGAGGGTTTGGATCTAGCGTACCGTTGTTGCATAGTGCCCTATTACTAGTCCAATCATTAAGTGCCCTTGTTTTATTCGTAGTCCCGGTCGTAACAACTGTAATGTACTGATCAAGAACACTCACCCTCCCATAAGAAAGACTGGAAACAGGTCCCTTCTTCACTCCTTTCCCTGTGATATGTACTGTAGGTTTGTATGTAGTCTTGCTGTAGTTTTTGATGATTATTATTCCTTGATGATGTTAATCCTTGATGATTGTTATTCCTTGATGATTATCTTTTCCCCCCTCCCCCATCCCCACACTTCACTGCCCCATCTCCCCCTCACTCCCCTTCTCCACCTCACTTCCCTTCTTCATCTCACTGTCCTTCTCCATCTCACTGTCCATCTCCACCTCACTCCCCTTCTCCACCTCACTGTTCTTCTCCACCTCACTGTCCTTCTCCATTGCACTGTTCTCTTCCATCTCACTGTCCTTCTCCACCTCACTCCCCTTCTCCACCTCACTGTTCTTCTCCATCTCACTGTCCTTCTCCATTGCACTGTTCTCTTCCATCTCACTGTCCTTCTCCACCTCACTACCCTTCTCCACCTCACTGTCCTTTTCCATCACACTGTTCTTCTCCACCTCACTGTTCTTCACACCCCCACCTTTCTTCGGACCATGTCCCTTACCCTCACACATCACCATCACATTGTCAATGTCACTATATAGGTCCATCGACATATCTGACCATGGGATCATGTCAGCTGTACTGAGGGAGGTCGATGCAAGGGAGGAGGTCGATGGAAGGGAGGAGATCGATGCAACTGAGACTGAACTAGCATCAGCGGTTGTTCGAGGTATGGTTGGTAGTTGTGTTGGAGTGAAAAAGGAACTAATCTTTCGTTGCTTCTTGCTGTCCAGGTAGGCCTTCTGCACAGTAAAGCGGCCACTTCGAAGGGGCTCGTAGAGAAAAGTTCAATTATCATCAATTTCCTGCGACAGGTACTTAAGAATGGTATCAAATTAATCCAGGACACTGGCTAGGCTGACCTTTCCCTCACCAGTTTCTGCTTCGTCTTCGTCTGGCTCTTCGTCTACAGAGCCACCGAGCACCTCTGCAGCAATTTCTTCATCCGTCCTGTGTTCATGACCTGGTAGATCGACATCTTGCTGTATCCAGTCCTCCACCTCTGCCTCTGGAAGGTCACCCTGGTTGGCCTGCTGGAGTAGGTTGCGAAAATCCCCTGCCTCGAACCCAATAAACCCATTATCGTTGGTTTTGGGGATATCAAGCAGCTTACACCATCCGTTCTTGAGTGTGTTAAAGGAGACTTCTTTCCAAGCTTCGGCCCAGTTGTAGATACAATCACGGAGGGTGTACTTCTTTAAAGTTTGTAGAGTTTTCTTGCCTCGTTCATCCACATAACCCTCCTCGTCCATCCCATCCTCAACTATGACAAGACACTGTTCAAGAAATTTCCTCTTGTAACGCCTCTTACAACTTTCGATGATACCCTGGTCCATGGGCTGTATAACACTGGTTGTGTTAGGGGGCAAATACATGGTTTTTATTTTACCATTCGAGCTCTCCAACTTAGAGGTACACGGATGTGCAGGTGCGTATTCCAACAGGAGGATTGCAATAGCTTCGTCAGGAGGGATACCATAGATCCTTTGCTGGAAAGATCGAACTGCCGGAACAAAACGTCCATGGAAGACATCCTCGGTAATGCGCTGGTTGAACCAAGCACTCTTGGCCCCATAGTAATCTACAGGCAGCTGGTTTGTCTTCATTAAATCCTTGAGGATTCTTGGTTTCTGTGATTTTCACACAACAGTTGGTGTGAGGCGGTGACTCCCGTCAGCATTGGCACAACATAAAACAGAAATGCGCTCCTTGACAGTCTTATGTCCGGGAATCGACGTCAACTCGTGGTATGCCTGGGTCTTAGTAGGAAGGGACCGCCAGTACAGTCCGGTTTCATCTCCGTTGTAGACCTGGAATAACTGCAAATGTTCATCGGTCATAATCTGCTTAAGGTGCTCAGTGAACGGACCGATCGCAGCTGTGTCAGCACTCAAGATTTCGCCACAAACACTCCTGTTAAGACAGACCATGGCGCTTCCTGAATCGCCACAGCCAACCTTCACTACACTTGAAATTTGGGTGATCAAGATGGCGAGCAAACCTCTCCGCGGCGTGCTGTATCTCTATCCCTCGAACTGGCACACCTTCGGCTCGTAGCTGCTGGTACCACTTGATGACTGCTGCGTCAATATCTGGGAAGGGCAACTTAGCTTTCCGGAATATCTTTGAAGAGGCTGGGCCATGAAGAAGGGCGGCGCCGTGCTGTCGGATCTTTTCCTTATCTCGGATAAAATAGTAAACAGTAGACTTCCCAGGCTGATACTTCTCCTGTAAGTATCAGCCTTACAGGTATCCTGTAAGGCTTTGGCTCTCATACCGCCATCCAGGTCCTTTAGCATCTGCAGCTTCGTCTCCAGAGATACGGATGCCACTTTACGCTTCACTTTAGCCTTGGGAGGCATAATGGCGGACTAAGGGATGCGATGCGCACGAGAGAAACAAGCGGACTGAGGATGATAAAGGCGGGAGAGGAGGGTGAGTCAGGGTAAATAAAGGGGGGTGGGACGGAGGATACGGGGTGGGGGGTGTATGCGGGGGGAGTGGTCGCTATGGAAACTCGCCGCGTGAGGGTGTCCGCGGCTGGCGCATGACGCCACGGACATCTCGGAATTTTCTGATATGTTCAGAGTTGTGAGGTGACTAGTCTTGTTCGACAGACCACGTGGGCCCTCGGAGTTTTACCCATTAGATCTCGGAATTTCCGAGATATATGGACACCTGTCCGACAAACCACCGTGGTCCTTCGGATAGAAATCGTAGATATCGGAATTTTGCCGAGATCTACGACGAACTATCCGAGAGGAGGATGCCATTCCGAGAAGTACGGGTTTCCGAGTAAAAAGAGTCCGAGATAACGGGGGTTTACTTACGAAGTGTGTACAGTATACAGAGACCTGACTGTACTATCTTTTATTTATTTTTTTCTCGGTGGTATCTGATTCGATGACGTTCCCTAAGAACTATGCAAGGGGTATCCCCTGGGATGTTCTTTTTCAATTATTCGGGTTGCGTTAAGCATTCTCCGGGTGCCCTTAGGGGCCCCGGGGACTCGGGGAGCCCTAATACTTGATTAAGCTTTCACGTCATTGACTACGGAACCACTATTAAATTTATGGTTTTCCTTCCTTCCCTTTGGGTTGTCAAACTCACAATCTCCTAGGGGGTACCCTTTAACCTTTAAAAAGCAATAGGCCTCACAGAAGTGTCTGTATAGCGGATGCGATAGGCAGAGTTGATAGAGAAGGCCTGTGGAAAGTACTGAGATTATACAGAGTAGATGGCAAGTTGCTGAAAACAGTATAGGCCTACAGCATGTATGAGTGTGCAAAGGCGTCAATATGTGTGGAGAATGAACAGAGCGAGTTCTTTGATCTGAATGTTGGGTTGGGTTAAAGCAAGGGCGTGTGATGTCCCCATGGTAGTTCAATATACAGTATATATGGATGGAGTCATGAAAGAAATACTGTACAAGAAACACCAGTGGATGTTGGTGTACCGCTGATAAGGGAAGGAAACAAGTGGAAGTTGCCTGAAGTGCTATTTGCCAATGATACAGTTCTGATGAGTAATAGTGAATGGGAGTTGCAGGGTATGGTAAATATGTCTGGAACAGTGTGTGAAAATAGGAATTTGAAGGTAAATGCGGGGAAGAGTAAGGTTATGGTCTTTGAAAGGGGTGCAGTCACAGAGTGTGAGGTGAGGTTGAATGGTCAGGCTATGGAAAATGTCAGCTCATTTAAGTATTTGGGCAGTGTGTTGAGTAAAGATGGGAGTATGGATGAAGAAGTGCGGGAGAGGGTGCAACAGGGGAAGAGGGTTGTAGGAACGCTGAAAGCAGTATCGTAACAAGAAATAGGGTGGTCAGCATGGAAGTAAAGAAGTCCTTGCATGATAGTGTGGTAATACCAACATTGACATACGGGAGTGAAGCATGGACTTTGTTGGAGACACAAACTAAGAATGAGAGGGGTGGAAATGAGTTACCCGAGAAGTGTGTGCGGAGTTAAATGAAGTGGTAGACAGATGAATGAGGAAGTACGAGAGCAGTGTGGTGTGGATGTAGATGTGCTGGAAAGTGTGAAAAGGAACACCTTGAGATAGTTCAGCCATGCGGAACGTATGGGAAGCGCGAGAATGACTAAGAGAGTGTACAAGAGTGAGGTGGAAGGACAGAGAGGGAGAGGTAAACCGAGAGAGGTTGAAGGATGGAGTTAAGAAGTATATGCATGAAAGCAGTGCTGGATAGGAGGAAGGGCATCAACTGATTAGGGACAGAGATGCATGGGGAAGAATCACTCGAGGCCACAACTTCGGGGATCACGGCGTCCGGCAATATAGATACTGTACTGTAGATAGATAATAAGGTTTCGTGGACCCATATGGATTTCATGCCAAATGCAAAGTCTTATTGTACAGTATGCTGTAACCACAACAAATAACGATAAAAGATGGAGTACAAGCAGTAGCAGTCGAAGAATACATATACCTAGGCCAGGCTATAAAGGCAAACCTAGATCACTCTAGATAAATCAAGCGAAGGATAGGCATGGGATGGAGTGCATTTGGTAAACAAAGTTCCATTATGAAAAGCATGCTACCCATTTAATTAATAAGGAAAGTATACAATCAATGTGTCCTCCCTGTACTAATTAATGAATCAGAAACTTGGAGTATGACAAAGTATCTAGAGCGTAAACTTAGGAGTGCCCAAAGAGGAATGGAGAGGATAATGTTAGGCATAACTTGGAGAGATAAGAAAAGAGCCTCTTGGATAAGAGAACAAACAAAAGTAGAAGATATTCTCAGTACTGTACCACAAAAAGGAGGAAATGGTCCTAGGCAGGTCATATATTTAGAAGAGATGGTAATAGATGGACAACTAGAGCAACAGAATGGGGACCTAGGGATGGAGCTATAGGAAGGGGCAGACAGAGAACTAGATGGAGGGATGAGATCCGAAAGTTTACTGGGGTGGGATGGAACAGACTAACATCTGACCGGTTGAAGTGGAAACATTTGGGAGAGGCCTTTGTCCTGCAGTGGATTAACTCAGACTGATGATCATTATGATGGATGATGATGATGATGCTATAGATACCCTATTACAAAAAGTAGTGGATAAAACCCAAGGCAGGCATTTCTAGATTATCCTTCACCTCAATATGGATACATATGAATAGATAACTATAGAAATTCATAATAAATTACGGTACCAATAATTAACTTATGTGCCTTGCAAGATCAGTACAGTACTTACATCAATCTAGTCAATCGGATCAGTACCCGGGGAAGTATCGCTGATGCCATTATGGTCTACAGTATTATCTGTAATAAAATACACTTGTTAGTACGGTAATATTAACCATTTCAGTTAGATGATGAAAATATTCAATTTAATTTAGGTACCGGTACCTACACACAATTTTATTCAGCTTAGGATCAATTTCTAGGAATCTATCTATCTATTGCATGGCGATTTTAATTTCTGGGTTGATCATCCATCCCTCAAGCATTATTCAACTGAATTTCTCGAGTTAATTGATGGTAACTATTTTGTAAATCACGTCACTACTCCAACACATGTCTCAGGCCATATATAGGATTTAGTCTTGTCTCCCTCTGATTGTGATTGTGTTGCAGATGTGGAGGTGGATGTTGTTGATTCAGTGCTGTCTGATCATACTCTGGTTACTTTTCGCTTTGGTGTCCCGAGACAACCCTCTTACAACAAGACGATCAAATTCAGAAACTATGCGAATATCAATCATATACAATTATCTTGTGCGGTTCGTATTTCACTAAATTCTATTAACCCGTCTGATCTCTCTACTGATGAGTTGGTTATATTACATAATCAGTTACTAAGCTTGATTTTTACTAGATACTGCCCTGAGATAAAAAAGATAATTATTGTACGCAATGATTGCCCCTGGTATGATTCGTCCATCAC
>JBAKBP010034424.1:0-20707 GCA_037953745.1 Lithodes maja | reverse complement strand
CATCTCACCCACCAACGTACCTCACCCCCCCCCCCCCGTCTTCTTCTGCCCCTCACATCCACAGTCCCCCCACACCCACATCGCCCTATCACCAGCAACTCCCACTTCACTCACCACCACCCACCTCCCTCCACCATACCCCCATCCTCACCACCAGCCATCCCTCTCACCTCCATCTCATCATACTTCCCACTCATCAGACTTCCCCCACACACCCTCCCACTCACCCCTATCTCCTACTTCCCCACTCATCCCCCCATAATTTTCCACCCTCACCTCATCATACTTCCCACCTATCCCTCTCATCACATACTTCCCACTCATCCACTCATCATACTTCCCACTACCCCTCTCATCATGCTTCCCACTTACCCCTCACATCATGCTTCCCACCCCCTCCCTCACCTCATATTTCCCACTCACCCCTCTCATCATACTTCCCACTCATCCCTCTCATAATAATTCCCACTCACCCTTCCCACCATACTTCCCA
This sequence comes from Lithodes maja, assembly GCA_037953745.1. NCBI lineage: Eukaryota > Metazoa > Arthropoda > Malacostraca > Decapoda > Lithodidae > Lithodes > Lithodes maja. The sequence continues at coordinate 20,214 of JBAKBP010034424.1, read as the reverse complement.
CTCACCCCTCTCACCATACCTTCCCACCTCGTCCCTCTCAGCATTATTCTCACTCGTCCCTCTCATATACTTCCCACTCGTCCCTCTCATCATCCTTCCCACTCATCCCTCTCATCATACTTTCCCACTCATGTCTTTTCATGCTTCCCGCTCATCCCTCTCATCATACTTCCCACTCACCCGACTCACCATACTTCCCACTCGTCCCCTCAGCATATTCCCACTTGTCACTCTCATCATACCTCCCACTCGTTCCTCACATCATACTTCCCACTCTCCCCTTTCACCATACTTCCCACTCGTCCCTCTCAACATACTTCCCATTCTTCCCTCTCATCATACTTCCCACTCACCCCTTTCACCATACTTTGCACTCGTCCCTCTCATCATGCTTCCCACTCATCCCTCTCATCATACTTCCCACTCACCCCTCTCATCATGCCTCTCACTCACCCCTCTCATCATACTTCCCACTTATCCCTTTCATCATATACTTCCCATTCATCCCTCTCATCATACTTCCCACTCACCCCTCCCAGCATACTTCCCACTCACCCCTCACATCATATTTCTCACTCATCCCTCTCATCATACTTCCCACTTATCCCTCTCATAATGCTTCTCACTCACCCCTCATGTCATACTTCCCACTCACCCCTATCATCATTCTTCCCACTCATCCCTCTCATCATACTTCCCACTCACCTCTCTCATCATACTTCCCCTTCATCCCTCTCATAATACTTCCCACTCATCCTCTCATCATACATCCCACTCGTCCCTCTCATCATACTTCCCACTCGTCCCTCTCATCATACTTCCCACTTACCCCTCTCATCATACTTCCCACTCATCCCTCTCATCTTACTTCCCACTCATCTCTCATCATGCTTCCCACTCACCCCTCTCATCATACTTCCCACTCACCCACTCATCACACTTCCCACTCATCCCTCTCATCATACTTCCCACTCATCCCTTTCATCATACTTCCCACTCATCCCTCTCATCATACTTCCACTCACCCCTCTCATTATACTTCTCACTTACCCCTCTCATCATACTTCCCATTCGTCCCTCTCATCATACATCATACTCACCCCTCTCATCATAATTCCCACTCACCCTTCTCATCATACTTCCCACTCGTCCCTCTCATCATACTTCCCACTCATCCCTCTCATCATACTTCCCACTCATCCCTCTCATCATTCTTCCACTCGTCCCTCTCATCGCACTTCCCATTCACCCCTCTCATCATACTTCCCACTCATCCCTCTCATCATACTTCCACACATCCCTCTCATCATACTTCCCACTCACCCTTCTCATCATACTTCCCATTCATCCCTCTCATAATACTTCCCATTCATCCCTCTCGTAATACTTCCCATTCATCCCTCTCATCATACTTCCCACTTGTCCCACTCAGCATACTTCCCACGCGTCCCTCTCATCATACTTCCCACTCGTCCCTCACATCATGCTTCCCACCAGCTTTACTCCCGTAAGAAATGGGGCGAGGCAATCAAAAAGGAGGTCACATCTGCCGGTCACCACATTTAATAAATACCAGATTCTGACAGAAACAGGAGACGAAACTGAGGAGACCAGGCTCATTGGAGACTCCATCTTACGAGGACAACTTGAAGAGTTCTGTGGAAGAGTCCCAAACCACAGAAAGCGTTTTTGCATACCGGGTGCAGGTTTGGACGACATCACAGCAGCCTTCGACGATGTCACCATCAACGCTGACGAGAACACCCTGTTCGTGATTCACGCAGGGTCAAACGATGTAATGCGCACCAGATCAGAGGAACTAATGGAAAAATACCGTAAGGCAATCCAGCGTTACAAGAGTAAGTCATGTAACATAATCATTTCAGGCATTCTTCCCAAGATCGATGCAGAGACCGGTTTCTACGATAAGGCGTTCAGTACTAATAACAGACTTAAATCCCTCTGCTCACAGGAAGATGTCGAATATCTCAATCTCTGGGACCATTTCTACAATCAACACATTCTCTTTCAGGATGATGGCTGCCATTTGAATTCAGTCGGAGGAGCACGCCTAGGCAGACTCCTACATGATGCAGTCTGCACTTTCAGATCAAAAAAACGACAACCGAGCAGGGGCAGTAGCAGCGACATAAACTACCCCATATCAAATGTAAACTCTATCCAAAATAATATCACGGCCTGCTACGTTAATGCACGCAGCTTACGCAATAAATTCGAAGACCTGGAAGCACTTGCATGTATGGAGGAATGTGATATAATCGGTGTTTCAGAATCTTGGATCAACACGGAAAAGCGTGATTTTTTGGCGGAATACGCATTACCAGGTTATACTCCCTTCAGCTGCGAAAGATCCCATAGAATGGGAGGTGGGGTTCTGCTATATGTTAAAAGTAATCTTCACCCAATCGAGGTAACCAAACCTGCCATAAATAATATTGATACTAGTTACGTTCAAATAAATAATCAAGCAAGCAAGATAATAATTGGCCTAATTTATCGACCTCCTGCACAATCACCCGATACTGACGGGAAACTCTATGATCAAATAGCGGAAATAAGTTGTCAGGAAGAAGCAGTAATATTTGGCGATTTCAATCTGCCAGTCACAACATGGGGCGAACCACTAAATGCTCACGCGGGACATGATCTATATGCTAATCTTCAGGAAAGTGCCCTTTATCAACACGTAGAACACCCAACGAGGGGAAATAACATTCTGGATATTATTCTAACGACAAATGAAAGACTGGTAAATAGCGTTAAAATCGGACCGAAATTTAGCTCTAGTGACCATAGGATAGTGTCCTTTAACATTAAAGTAAATAATGACAAAGAAAACGTGAGCACGGAAAAAGTACCAGATTATCGAAGGGCCGACTTTAACAAACTTAGAAGGCATCTTGCCAATACTGACTGGAGTGAAATGACTGAAACTCACGATGTAAATCGATTATGGAACATATTATCTAATAACCTAAACAAAGCAATAAATACAAGCATCCCTCTACGAAACCGGCGCCCAGCAGGCAAATATAAGCCAAAATGGTGGAATAATGAAATAAAAAACATCCTCTTAGTAAAAAAGCAGGCATACCAAAAATATAAGGCAACTCAGAATAATAGCGATAAATTAGAACACGATAGACTGCGTCGAACAACCAAAAATCTCATCAAAGGAAGTAAGAAGAATCTGGAACTTCATATTGCCAGCTCCAGCAAGTCCAATCAGAAAGAATTTTACAGCTATATAAGAAACAGAAAAACGGTAACTTCAACAATAGGACCACTTGTTGCGGAAAATGGAGATCATACAGATAACAAAGTACAAATGGCGAATATCCTAAATAACTATTTTGCATCAGTTTTCACGTCGGAAGATACTACCGGTAACCGACCTACCCCTACGAATCAATCAAATGGCACTGAGCTCGAAAACTTTACGATTTATGAAGACGATATCCTGTTCGCAATCAACAATTTGAAAGTTAATAAAACCCCAGGCCCTGATAAAATATCCCCAAGGATCCTAAAAGAAGCAAAACACGAATTATTAAACCCACTCGCAAATCTGTTCAACAAATCATTGAATGTTGGGATAGTTCCAAACGAATGTAAACTAGCTAACGTGACACCCATATACAAAAAAGGAAATAAGTCCTCTCCCGGCAATTATCGACCAATTAGCTTAACATCAGTAACGGGCAAATTAATGGAAACCATTATAAGGGACAAAATAGTAAAACATTTGGAAGAAAATAATTTAATAAAAGATTCTCAGCACGGTTTTAGAAATAAACGTTCATGCTTATCAAACTTACTCGACTTCTTCAATGATGTTTACAAATCATATGATAAGGATAGAGCAGTTGATATAATATATCTCGATTTTCAGAAAGCTTTCGATACCGTACCCCACAAGAGACTAATTGACAAAATAAAAGCTCATGGCATAACAGGAAAAACTCTGAAATGGCTCGAAAATTGGCTCTCAGACCGTAAACAACGAGTTGTAATAAATGGTGAAGAATCAGATTGGTGCAAAGTAAATAGTGGCGTTCCCCAGGGTTCGGTATTAGGTCCTATTCTTTTTATAATTTACATAAACGACTTAGACGAAGGAATAGAATGCAAAATTTCGAAATTTGCTGACGATACAAAAATTACTAATAAAGTAACCTCAACAGTACATTGGCAAAAACTACAAGGTGACCTAGACACTTTAGAAAACTGGGCAGAAAAATGGCAAATTAAATTCAACATAGAAAAATGCAAAGTATTGCACATCGGTAGTAACAACGCTAAAAAAGATTACTCAATGAACAACATTCAACTATCAAATACAAATAATGAAAAGGATCTGGGAGTTATAATATCAAGTGACCTGAAGCCGAGTAAACAGTGTACAGAGGTAATAAAAACTGCTAATAAATTGGTGGGTTTCATCGGCAGAACATTCAAATTCAAATCAGAAAAAATCATACTTACTCTATTCAACTCATTGGTGCGTCCCCATCTCGAATACTGCGTGCAATTCTGGTCACCGTACTACCGAAAGGACATAAATAAACTTGAAAGGGTGCAACGCAGAGTCACTAAAATGATACCTAGATTGCGTAATAAACCGTACGAAGAGCGCTTAAAAGAACTAAATTTGTTTAGCTTAACAAAGCGCAGAATGAGAGGTGACCTAATAGAGGTGTTCAAAATCTTCAAGGGATTCAGCAACCTAAATGTAAGCGAATTATTTACGATCAATCAAGCAAACACGAGAAACAATGGTTATAAGATTATAGGCAAGCGTTTTCATTCTCACGAGGCGAAGCATTTCTTCTTCAACCGCGTTGTGAATAATTGGAACAGACTACCCTCGAACATTGTAAACTGTAATACTGTCGAAACATTTAAGAACCATCTGGATAAACACATGGCAAATAACCCCCGATTAACACAGTTTCTTTCAGAATAACGCGCAACGAAATGTCAACGCATACCGCAATGTATATTGATTTTCATACATCTGTTCCCTTTCAGAATTGTAGTAAATAGAGTTAGCTTAGATTACAAATCAACTTCTTTTTTCTCCCTGTCCTGTCCGAATTTCCGTGTCAGTTTTTCAATACTGCATGGTATTTTTCCTATCTGTTTCCATGCCAGTATTAGCTGGAGGAAGTGGTGGGTGGGGAGGAGCCTTCTTCTTTGCTATCCTTTTCTCTACCTCGTAGTCAGTAGATTAGTAGTTTTAGATATCCAAACTGCCCCGTAAGGACCAATAGGTCTGTTGCAGTTTGTTCTCCTTTGTATTCCTTTGCATTCCCACTCACCCCTATCACCATACTTACCACTCACCCCTCTTATCATACTTCCCACTCACCCCTTTCATCATACTTCCCACTCACCCCTCTCATCATACTTCCCACTCACCCCTCTCATCATACTTCCCACTCACCCCTCTCATCATACCTCCCACTCACCCCTCTCATCATACTTCCCACTCACCCATCTCATCAAACTTCCCACTCACCCCTCTCATCATACATCACACTCACCCCTCTCATCATACTTCTCACTCACCCCTCTCACCATACTTCCCACTCGTCCCTCTCATCATACTTCCCACTCGTCCCTCTCATCAAACTTCCCACTTGTCCCTCTCATCATACTTACCACTCATCCCTCTTATCATTCTTCCCACTCATCCCTCTCATCATACTTCCCATTCATCCCTCTCACCATACTTCTCACTCACCCCTCTCACCATACTTCCCACTCGTTCCTCTCATCATACTTCCCACTCGTCCCTCATATCATACTTCCCACTCACCCCTCTCACCATACTTCCCACTCACCCCTCTCATCATACTTCTCACTCACCCCTCTCATCATACTTCCCACTCATCCCTCTCACCATACTTCCCACTCATCCCTCTCATCATACTTCCTACTCATCCCTCTCATCCCTCTCATCATTCTTCCCACTCACCCCTTTCACCATAATTCACACTCGTCCCTCTCAGCATACTTCCCACTCGTCCCTCTCATCATGGTTCCCACTCGTCCCTCACATCATACTTCCCACTCTCCCGTTTCAACATACTTCCCACTCGTCCCTCTCATCATACTTCCCACTCATCCCTCTCATCATACCTCCCACTCACCCCTTTCACCATACTTCCTACTCGTCCCTCTCATCATATTTCCAACTCGTCCCTCTCATCATATTTCCTACTCACCCCTCTCATCATACTTCCCATTCATCTCTCTCATCATACTTCGTACTCATCTCTCTCGTCATACTTCCCACTTACCCCTCTCATCATATTCTCACCCCACCCCTCTCATTATACTTCCCACTCATCCCTCTCATCATACTTCCCACTCACCCCTATCATCATACTTCCCACTCATCCCTCTCATCATACTTCCCACTCATCCCTCTCATCATTCTTCCCACTCGTCCCTCTCATCGCACTTCCCATTCACCCCTCTCATCATACTTCCCACTCATCCCTCTCATCATACTTCCACACATCCCTCTCATCATACTTCCCACTCACCCTTCTCATCATACTTCCCATTCATCCCTCTCATAATACTTCCCATTCATCCCTCTCGTAATACTTCCCATTCATCCCTTTCATCATACTTCCCACTTGTCCCTCTCAGCATACTTCCCACGCGTCCCTCTCATCAAACTTCCCACTCGTCCCTCACATCATGCTTCCCACTCACCCCTATCACCATACTTACCACTCACCCTCACATCATACTTCCCACTCACCCTTCATCATACTTCCCTCTCATCATACTTCCCACTTACCCCTCTTATCATACTTCCCTCTCACCCCTTTCATCATACTTCCCACTCACCCCTCTCATCATACTTCCCACTCACCCCTCTCATCATACTTCCCACTCACCCCTCTCATCATACCTCCCCACTCACCCCTCTCATCATACTTCCCACTCACCCATCTCATCATACTTCCCACTCACCCCTCTCATCATACATCACACTTACCCCTCTCATCATACTTCTCACTCACCCCTCTCACCATACTTCCCACTCGTCCCTCTCATCATACTTCCCACTCGTCCCTCTCATCAAACTTCCCACTTGTCCCTCTCATCATACTTCCCACTCATCCCTCTCATCATTCTTCCCACTCATCCCTCTCATCATACTTCCCATTCATCCCTCTCACCATACTTCTCACTCACCCCTCTCACCATACTTCCCACTCGTCCCTCTCATCATACTTCCCACTCGTCCCTCATATCATACTTCCCACTCACCCCTCTCACCATACTTCCCACTCACCCCTCTCATCATACTTCTCACTCACCCCTCTCATCATACTTCCCACTCATCCCTCTCACCATACTTCCCACTCATCCCTCTCATCATTCTTCCCACTCATCCCTCTCATCATACTTCCCATTCATCCCTCTCACCATACTTCTCACTCACCCCTCTCACCATACTTCCCACTCGTCCCTCTCATCATACTTCCCACTCGTCCCTCATATCATACTTCCCACTCACCCCTCTCACCATACTTCCCACTCACCCCTCTCATCATACTTCTCACTCACCCCTCTCATCATACTTCCCACTCATCCCTCTCACCATACTTCCCACTCATCCCTCTCATCATACTTCCCACTCATCCCTCTCATCATACTTCCCACTCATCCCTCTCATCATTCTTCCCACTCACCCCTTTCACCATAATTCACACTCGTCCCTCTCAGCATACTTCCCACTCGTCCCTCTCATCATGCTTCCCACTCGTCCCTCACATCATACTTCCCACTCTCCCCTTTCACCATACTCCCACTCGTCCCTCTCATCACACTTCCCACTCATCCCTCTCATCATACCTCCCACTCACCCCTTTCACTATACTTCCTACTCGTCCCTCTCATCATATTTCCCACTCGTCCCTCTTATCATATTTCCCACTCACCCCTCTCATCATACTTACCATTCATCTCTCTCATCATACTTCCCATTCATCTCTCTCATCATACTTCCCACTTACCCCTCTCATCATATTCTCACCCACCCCTCTCATTATACTTCCCACTCATCCCTCATATCATACTTCCCACTCACCCCTATCATCATACTTCCCACTCACCCCTATCATCATACTTCCCACTATTCCCTCTCATCATACCTCCTACTCATCCCTCTCATCATACTTCATACTCATCCCTCTCATCATACTTCCCACTCATCTCTCTCATCATACTTCCGACTCATCCCTCTCATCATATTTCCCACTCACCCCTCTCAACATACTTCCGTCTCACCCCTCACATCATACTTCCCACTCACCCCTCTCATCATAATTCCCTCTTATCCCTCTCATAATACTTCCCACTCATCCCTTTCATCATACTTCCCACTTACCCCTCTTATCATACTTCCCACTCACCCCTCTCATCATACTTCCCACTCACCCCTCTCATCATACTTCCCACTCACCCCTCTGATCATGCTTCTCACTCACCCCTCTCATCATATTTCCCACTCACCCCTCTTTTCCTACTTCCCACTTACCCCTCTTTTCCTACTTCCCACTCACCCCTCTCATAATTATTCCCACTCATCCCTCTCATCATACTTCCCACTCACCCCTCTCATTATTCTTCCCACTCACCCCTCTCATCATACTTCCCACTCACCCCTCTCATCATGCTTCTCACTCACCCCTCTCATATCATATTTCCCACTCACCCCTCTCAACATACTTCCCACTCACCCCTCACATCATACTTCCCACTCACCCATCATACTTCCCTCTCATCATACTTACCACTTACCCCTCTTATCATACTTCCCACTCACCCCTCTCATCATACTTCCCACTCACCCCTCTCATCATACTTCCCACTCACCCCTCTCATCATACTTCCCACTCACCCCTCTCATCATACTTCCCACTCACCCCTCTCATCATACTTCCCACTCACCCCTCTCATCATGCTTGTCACTCACCCCTCTCATCATATTTCCCACTCACCCCTCTTTTCCTACTTCCCACTTACCCCTCTTTTCCTATTTCCACTCACCCCTCTCATCATACTTCCCACTCGCCCCAATACAGAGCATGAAGCTGTGCGGGGGTGAATAACCCACAGAGACGGTGGAGCACACCTAACTTTTGGAAAGCTGTTTTAGCAAGAGTGGTAACATGATCAGTAAAATACCCCGGAAAAGGAAAGACCCTCAGACAGGAGAGACCGAAGGAGTGGAAGAAGATGTAAGACCGAGCAAGAGAAAGGAACAAGAAGAACCGAAGAAGGAATGGACAATTAAGGACAGAGACACCAACATCCACCCCAACACCACAAGGATTTGCAGTAGCAAAGCTCAGGAACAGACGAATCGCTATGCTAAAGAAGGACACACAGAAGGAATAATTATCCACCCATGCCGGGCAAGACGATTCACCCACCACGTCCCCTAAAAAGAAGATAGTTTTCCATCAACCCTTTTGAGAGAACCTAAGACACTATATATGTTTTCCTTTTCTTCCTACTCTCTACACTGTTATGTACCATGTATAATGAATAATAAGAGATGTCATGTATGGTCAATAATAAGAAGTGTTATTAATATTAAAAATATATTCAACCCGTATGAGATTGAGATGAATAAGCTATGATGTTTTGTTAAAACCTAACTATGCAATATTAATATGAAGTAGTACATCAATAAATCTTTGGGACATAGTTTCCTACACACACATATGTCTTCTTTGATCCTCTGACTATCTCTTCTAATTATACAAACCACATGCTCTTCTTTCTCATAAGTTTATATGCATATCAGATAGTCCCAAAGTAGCCACCACGCAGAGTGGCGCTGGTGTTCTTCTAACACGTGCCGGAAGCCAGAGGCTCGCTCGCTAGCTCATCAGGAGTACCAACCCATTCTGGGAAGGACGCCTCCTTAAATACTATATTAATAGATAGCTTACAATGCTATAGTTGATGAATCATTGTCAACATAAATCATACTAACAATGATACATAAGGAGATCCTCATTTCAGACCCCCGTGAGTGAGTATGATATATATAAAATACTTCGATGCGCATCCTGCACTTCTTCCTTTTGTTTTGCACACGACACTAGCATCCCGCTCAAGTTAAGAATTAACCCTTAACTGGCGGCGCGCAACATAAGTCGAGTGAAAGAAATTTGGACTATGTGGCGGCTCACAACATAAGTCGTGTGCCATTTTCAGCACGTAATGTTGCTGAGAGAGAGAGACAAGTGGTGGCAGGAGAGTAGCGAGCGTATGACTGCTCCAGACCACCGCGGTGGACCAACTGACATGAATCCCACCCTCTCACACTCGCTACACAGTGAATTGTGTGGGGAAAGTACCGAATTACATGGTTTTTGCACTCGTGTTGCGCGATTGTTGCAAGAAAGCTGGTGGCTACATATCATTTACCGCCTAGGCCGCTCGTTAGGTGTTAACACCTTAAGAGCGGCCTAGGCGGTATATAATATGTAGCCACCAGCGGGGTGTTTTTACCCAAAATAGGGCTGTTTACGTGATCATTTTCATGCCTAAATAAGACCCAGAGCGTAAAACAAGTATCTATCCCTGAAAGGGCATAAACAGAGCTTTCCAATGACACCACAACGATCCTTTTATGACCGCTAGTTTTCTTGCAACAACCGCGCAACACGAGTGCAAAAAGCATGTAATTCGGTACTTTCCCCATACAATTCAGTATGTAGCGAGTGAGAGAGGGAGGGAGGAGGTGGGATTCGTGTCAGTAGGTTCGCCGCGGTGGTCTGGAACAGTCATACGCTCGCTACTCTCCTGCCACCACTTGTCTCTCTCTCTCAGCAACATTACGTGCTGAAATTGCCACACGACCTATGTCGCGCGCCGCCAGATAGTCCAGATTTATTATACTCGACTTATGTTGCGCTCCGATAGTTAGGGGTTAAGGAACTCTTTTTCTTGAACCAAGTTAATGTTTTCCAAGGCTCTATTGACTTTATCAATATATCATATCATTATTTGCTTATCCATTGAAGTACCATTACAGGTAAGATGTACTTTGATATGAACACCACCGTGTAACTTAGTAAATTGATTTAGAATGAAATATCTTGACCATCAGAACAAGAAGGTCCTATAAACCTCTCCAGGGATACCTCCTCATGCCCTTACCATCCTATATGTTAGCAAGGATCCCTCACAGTAATCCTCAATACCAGGTCAAGATAATTTAGGAGAGTTAACCCGTTGAGTCCCTGGCAATTTAAAATAAATGTACCACCCAGGACTGGCAGGTTTTGATTTTGTTTTTTCCAGAAAACACCAGGAATGGGTTAGGAATGAAGGAAAACCAACAAAAACCGATCCCCTAGGTCATTAAGGGGTCCTACGGTGCGCCCGAAAGTCGGATTTACAAGAGGGGAAATGTGTAGGCAAAAACACCCAAAAACAGGTTTTTGCGCGCTCACGCGCACGCGGTTAGACTTTGTTGTTTGGGATACTTACACAGTTCCCATACAAATCTGAGTCATCTAGGTGCCATAGGACCGGAGTAATTAACATTGACGCATATGTATGCGTCGCTGGGGTTTAGCGTTACAAACATTTTGGACGCAAACAGTGCGTCGCTGGGGTTCTGTGGGTTAAGCAATTTTAAGGCTTCTCGAGTACTGGCATCCCACCTTTGGAAGTCTTAGATTTAAACCTCCATTCAGTTGGGCCTACGGCATCTTTAAAGTCTGATATACTGTCTGTGAGCTAAAAATCCTATTTTAGGGATCTTTGTTGGTTGCAGCATCCCGTCAGCTAACATAGAGACTCTTGATAGGCAGTGTCTACTAAAATTATAGTAGTGAAGTGACTGGCATCCCAGAGCTTCATTTCTATTATTTAGTTACCGAAACTGTGGCCTGTTACAGGAAACTTTGTTACCACTGGCATACCAGTGATTAACATAGCTTCTGTTACTTGTATAAAGCTTTCCTTAACTTGGGAAGAAGGACCTATGGCATCCCGTCCCTTCCTCTCTAGTTAAAAAAAGTCCACCTGCACCCTCTCTAAAAGAAGTTGAGGAGAACGGCATCCCGTCCTCAATATTCTCTAGAGTTGAAAGTGCTCGCCCCTCTCTAAAAGAAGTTGAGGAGAACGGCATCCCGTCCTCAATATTCTCTAGAGTGAAAAGTGCTCGCACCCTCTCTAAAAAAAGTTGAGGAGAACGGCATCCCGTCCTCAATATTCTCTAGAGTGAAAAGTGCTAAGTCCTACTCCAGGAACTTTGTTACTACTGGCATCCCAGTATCTAACATTGTCCCTTTTGTTAGGTCCCAATTCCCTTAGTAAAAGTGGAGAGACTCCGGCATCCCGACCTCTCTATTATTACTCTTGGAAGTGAACCCTGTGACAGTGTCCTTTCAGAGGAACTTTGTTACTACTGGCATCCCAGTATCTACCATTGTCCTTTCTGCTAGGTTTCGCTTTCCCTAGTACAAGTAGAGAGACTTCGGCATCCTGACCTCTCTACTATTACTCTTGGAAGTGAACACTGCACACAGTGTCCTTTCAGAGGAACTTTGTTACTACTGGCATCCCAGTATCTAACATTGCCCCCTCTGCTAGGTTCCACTTTACCTAGTAAGAGTTGAGAGACTCTGGCATCCCGACCTCTCTACTTATTACTATTTAAAGTGAACATTACCACTTTTCACAGGTAGTCTCGAAACATCTGAGACCGCTGTAAGAGAAGGGCTTGGCGAGATACATAAGAACATAAGAAAATGGGAGTCTGCAGAAAGCCGATTGGCCTACACAAGGCAGATCCCTGTCACACCCAACCCTCAAGGGGACTCTGCATACACAAGTCCTAGGTGTACAGAGTCTGTGGCATCCCATTAGACTGTGTAACTAAAAGGTTTAAACACCGCCCCGGGTCAGGACAGTCAGGAAGAGTAGTTCTAAAGTCTTCCTGCGTTAGTCCGATTTTGTGCCATATACGTTCTTTCTGAGGCACGATATTTAAGACCCTAGTTCAAGAGTACCTTAACAGGACTTCATCAACGGTTGATATACAGATCAGGATAGTCGAATGTTCCACATAACCTCTAGAATACTCGCGTTAGTCCGGTATGGTGCCCAACAGTAATTGCCAGATGATTACTATATGTTACGGAGCCATACCAAAGATCTCAAAACCATCAACCCATCTGTAGCTATCTTCACACAGCCGGCCAACCTGGACGGCTCACGGAGGAGCAGAAAACTACAGCCAGCAAACACCCTAATCATCGTCGGAAAGAATATATAGAAAAGACGCCTAAGTCGATTAACAGAAAAGAGAGAAAGTGTCCAAGTTAATCTACAAAGTGATCAGAAATATAACAGAGTCCCTCAGCGACTCTGTCAAAAAATCCAAGTTCGAGAGTGAAATATACAGTCCCACGTAAGTGCTAAAAAGATAAGAAATCCCTTATCGTGCTATTATTCGGAATTTATAGTAAAGAAGTTCTGTTACGACCACTCTATAGCCTACTGAAGTGTTCCCAACCATTAGAAGTGATTTCTGATTTTTGTTCTCCATATAAGCCGATTTTGAGGCTAAGCGACTCTACCATTATTTCGACCAAGTGAAAATATTTCAGAGTCCACAAGAGTCTCTGTCATTATTCCAACACCTGAAATATTTCAAAGTCCATACTCAGTTGACTTTGAACTTGCTCTCATATCAGTGCGCACGGTATATAACTCAAGATACATATACGTGAACTAAATAACTCTCTTTCATATATAACATCGCAAGTCTACTTCTTTACAAGTACAGTGAAATATTATAACTGATATTACTTGTATCAACCATCGATAACCATTAGTGTATAGGATTCCAGATAAAAGGAATACCGTTGAGCTGTGCTACATACCTGACCTCTATTCAGATCCGCGACTGTGCTCAGAGATAGAAAAATATATTCTAAGTGCTATTCATTGGTTGTGTTTTCCAAACTCACATTCATACTCCATTGTGTATTTAGATATTAAGGGAATAAAGCTGTATTCTAAACACTATATTTTGGCGATATATATATCCTCTGTTGTCTTCTTTATATGTACTTATATGAACTTGGAAGTCCCAGTCTAGTAGAACTCACCTGTATCAGTCTAGTAGAACTCACCTGTATCAGTCTAGTAGAACTCACCTGTATCAGTCTAGTAGAACTCACCTGTATCAGTCTAGTAGAACTCACCTGTATCAGTCTAGTAGAACTCACCTGTATCAGTCTAGTAGAACTCACCTGTATCAGTCTAGTAGAACTCACCTGTATCAGTCTAGTAGAACTCACCTGTATCAGTCTAGTAGAACTCACCTGTATCAGTCTAGTATAACTCACCTGTATCAGTCTAGTAGAACTCACCTGTATCAGTCTAGTAGAACTCACCTGTATCAGTCTAGTAGAACTCACCTGTATCAGTCTAGTAGAACTCACCTGTATCAGTCTAGTAGAACTCACCTGTATCAGTCTAGTAGAACTCACCTGTATCAGTCTAGTAGAACTCACCTGTATCAGTCTAGTAGAACTCACCTGTATCAGTCTAGTAGAACTCACCTGTATCAGTCTAGTAGAACTCACCTGTATCAGTCTAGTAGAACTCACCTGTATCAGTCTAGTAGAACTCACCTGTATCAGTCTAGTAGAACTCACCTGTATCAGTCTAGTAGAACTCACCTGTATCAGTCTAGTAGAACTCACCTGCATCAGTCTAGTAGAACTCACCTGTATCAGTCTAGTAGAACTCACCTGTATCAGTCTAGTAGAACTCACCTGTATCAGTCTAGTAGAACTCACCTGTATCAGTCTAGTAGAACTCACCTGTATCAGTCTAGTAGAACTCACCTGTATCAGTCTAGTAGAACTCACCTGTATCAGTCTAGTAGAACTCACCTGTATCAGTCTAGTAGAACTCACCTGTATCAGTCTAGTAGAACTCACCTGTATCAGTCTAGTAGAACTCACCTGTATCAGTCTAGTAGAACTCACCTGTATCAGTCTAGTAGAACTCACCTGTATCAGTCTAGTAGAACTCACCTGTATCAGTTGTTACGACCGGGCACTCCGGTACACTAGGGCTCTTACACAGGACTCGAGTATGGCTCGCTGCCACAACGGAAACACACGATCCCAACCCCAGAGTACTGCCAGCCGAACAAAAAACGCCACTACCCTCCAGAGTTCTATCTGCTATAACGGGGTATACAAGAACTCGGTACTAGCGTTTCACACAACAGACTAATAACAAGACGGGAGTTATCTAGTCTGGTCAACAATCAAACAAAGAAGAAAGTACTACAACACTAAAGAATAGTGTTGGCCGAAGCCGAAGTAATCCACCCTTGAACTAAGAACTTAAGAAGTCCTCCACCCTCTACTTCGGATCGGCACTATTACGTTACGTTAAACAATAGTCCTCGAGCATCAAGCAAGGAATCTTCTGATAAGTTAGATGCTTCTCGAATACTCATAAGAAGTAAGTATCGGATTTTGAACAGCAATTTAATGAATAACTCACTGGTAATTAAAGGCTTTAATTGACATAAGAAGAATTATAAGAATAAGCAATAGGATATGGCAAACATTAAGAAGAAGTACTCCGACAATGCACTGGCAATAGCCTACTAAGATTGTGCTCGTGGGCCACTAATCTCTGAAGTAGCTAAGCGTGCCACACATGAAATCAATAGTGCTTAAACAATAATATACATAAGGAGAAGCTTCAATACTATGCTGTATCTGCTGGTCGAGCAAAGTCTAGCTGGGATATCTAAGGTTAAGAGACAATGGCTGAGCAAGCGGCTCGTAGCCTAGCGAGGTCCTTAAGACTGTGCGGCCAAATTACGGTAACTGACGGGATGCTCTCTTGAGAGATCCAGATCACTAGTATCTGGTTCTCTCCTGGCGATCCTCTCAAAGTCAAGCAAATGAGATAGCACAGTGTTGGGTGGCACAGGCAAAAGCCCTCACTCGCAACACAGTGCTAAACTCCCACGGTACACAGTCAGAAAGACCACCTAGGCGTTCCACGTCTCCGTTGCAATTGTGCTGGTTCAACCAACCTAGCACTCATAGGAAATCACAACTCGAGGAACCCTCTCCCAGTCTAGCATTACCTAAACCAGCAGAAAACAGGAACATGAATAATAGTACACAGGGAAATACATATACGAGTGCAACAAACATCAATCAATCCTATTCTAGTTAACCCTTCCAAAATAGGCTATCTAACAGGCACTTATCTCGTGAGAACTCAAGCGATAATACTTTGGCTGACTAAATCTGCACCAAAGGGGTCATTGGTTAAAAAGGGACGAGAAGAGAAGAAAATAGGCTGTTCAGAGAGTAGAGAAAGTTCACATCAGTCGGAAGAATATCGATAGTTGCAAGGGATATGAGAGGTCGCTTTGCCTGATGAGTTCTGAAGAATTGTGGCGAGGACCTCTCTTTTTATACTCGGCCCTGTAGCGAGCATATCGCCAACACTAAGGACCGCCCACTGGCAATCATGACGTCATATACTCTCTCAATCTGGGATCGACAAAGAACTTCCCACGCGCTGAAAGGGAGGAAGGGAGGAAGGGAGGAGGGAGTTAGGCCTACACACCTCGTGGCGCGCTCACTGGCTGTCGTTACATAACTCTCTCTCTCATCATTGTATATAAGTCCCACACACAATACTTATAACTAATGATATAAAATAGAACTCGTTGACTTAGAAGAAAACAAAATACATAATGATAATACTTATAGTACAACGGTTCACATAAACTGAGTTAGGAAACTCTACACAGACTACAGCCAAAGTTCCTGCCCTGACGATCCTAGCGAGAGTGGGGCCTGACTGGGCGTTCTGTACAGCATGCTCATACTCGACATGCGTCACACCTCCCCCAAGATTTTACTTGCTCAACCCTGAGCTAAAATCTGATATACAGAACCCCATCAAACCCCTCACACCCAGCGACCGCATGGCACTAAAACAACGCTGAGTTTACCACTAAAACACATCTTATAAAAAAAAAAATTCACATTTCATAACTCCTCCCAACAATAGTAAAAGACACAATATCATGCTCCCAGAGCGAGCTTACAGCAGCTCAGCCGTTTGATAGTTCGTGGACTACTCAAACCTTATAGGCTATGACAAACTTATACAATTATCTTCATCAAAAAGAAAGAGTTTTTATATGATTTTTATATTTTAATATGTTTTTTCCCGGCTGCACTATAAGGGCAGCCTATTTTCTTCTATACCAAACGCTCAACAATCCTGCTTTACGACCCAATACGCTGGGCTACAACCGCGAGCCAACAAGCACCAAGCGCAAAATACTACTCAAACCAAAGCAGGAGGCTACCCGTGTGTCAATTTACCCAGGATCATATACCCCTGAACGACCACATGCAACCTCGTTGTCACAACCGGCAATATGGCTTATGTCCAGGTTATATACCAATAACCTTAGTGACCACCTGGTCAGCCTCATATTCCGATTGTGAAACTGGTCCAAGATCTCGAGAGGGTAATGATCTGGGTAAACTACACCGACCGGACCATAGGCTGGAACATAGATCTCGAAATGCCCCAGCGCATCATTGTCCTTTTCACTTTCATTCATCAGGCTCTGACACGTTGCTGGTGCATTCTTAAGTCCGTAGGGCATAACATTGCACTGGTAGGTACTCCCGTCCACAACAAAACCACATACCTCTTTAGCGCGCTCGGACAAAGTTACACGCAACGACCACTCACGACATTCCTTATCCCTCAGATCCTTCGTCCACACGTAATCCAGCTCTGCTTGCACCATAGGCTGTCGAGCAGGATTTATACGGTAGGGAATTAAACTGAACCTTGCACTATCTCCAGCCTGCATGTCGGATTCTACCCCGTACATCAGGCCTGGAGAAGCAACAAACATGCGAAAGTACTGCCATAGCCTAGTAAATAACTGCCTTGCACTGTCTCCACGAACAACATGCCTAGTGCCCTCCCACAACCCAGCCGAGACCGCAGCTTCTAACCTGTAGTCTCCCTCCTTCTCCACCTTCGTCCCTAGAACAGCCAGGTCATGAGAGGGACAATCAGTACCACCCGTGCAGTCACTCCCACAGTTCATTATTGCTAAGGCTTCCCCGCCGATACCGTACATGCGCACCCCCGCATTCCTTGTGACGACATCTGCCTGCGCAGCATCACCGCTTTCAGCGACATGGCCAGATACAGTCGGTCTATGGTAGGGCTGTTGCATTAGACTAGAGCAGCATTGGGAGGCTATGCGACGACCGGGCACTGCGATACCACAGCCGACCTTACCAATCTGCTCAATGTCCTCCTTTTGACCACCACCCTTGGCAGCCATGGGTCGACCCTGACCTGGCAACCATGCCAAGGCCTCGTCGCCCACCTTAAACCACCGAAACAACGAGGCTAACGGTCTTTTAACAGTCACATGACCTGCCTGCGGAACATCTCGCACCGCCCGAGTTGTGAGACTCAGGGGCTCGGCACGACCAGTGGGGTATGAACCGAGCTGGTGCTGGAGTGCTGCACACTGCTGCTCAGACAGGTGCTCTAGCGCTTCCACAGCCACCAGACTCGTGTCCCCCGCCCACTGCTTCGCCGAGACATGACAATCCCTACTCTCCTCCACCTGTGCCCTACTGCCCCCCTCTCCTTCTCCACCTTGGCCGCGGCAGACCAACGCAGGGACAGTAGGCTGCTCAGGTGGTTGCCTCACAAACTCCTCCAACAGGTTCACATGACATGCTTCCCCGTCCTCGTGTTTAATCTCGACAGCACCATTACCACACTTCTGAACTTCCGGATCCTCCAACTGCAGTTTACAAATATCTGAGGGAACCAACCTGTCTAGATGCTTCCGAAGCAACCCAAGTCCTTCCCCAATATCAAACTGAGCAACCCTTTTTTCTCTCCGTGTGCAACGTTGCTGCCCCGGAGTCTCTTCCGGCCCTACCTCCTCACTAACTGTGACAGGTCCTGGGGCCTCTCCAGACTCCAACATAGGTGCCAATACTAAATCACCCAGGAGAGCCGCCGAGTCAAAACTCTTAAAACCAACTCCAGCTTTAGCCTCCTCCTGTTGATCGTTCCTCTGCTGGTCTGAAGACGGAGGACTAGGCTGTGACACTTTATCTGCCCGAGCTCGGGTGACAACACACGCCATGGGTTGTGTCTGGCACCGCTCGACCCACTCTTGCTCTTCCCTACTCACGTCGGCCGTCCTCTCGGCAACGACTAAGGGTAGAACCTCAGAAGCGGGCATTGCAAAGTCGTTGCCGAGAAGAAGGTCGACGCCCTCCACTGGCAGTTTCTCCACAATCCCAACATCCAATTCACGTGCCACACCATCCACCTCCAACTCCAACCGCACCAGCGGGTATGACCGAGTTGCATTAATACCCTGCACCACTACCACCCGAGCCGCATTTATAGGGTAGCCAGTCAAATTGTTCATCAGAGTCTGGGAAGCACCTGTATCACGCAAGACCTCTACTCCATGCTTGCGCCCCGCCCACATCACGCAACCCCGTCCTCTATGGTCGCAAAAAACATCCTGAGCAGGGTTCGAGCCTCTCAGGTGTTTCTGCATTGGCTGTGCCTCAGCCTCTGACGAACTGCCCCGGGCAAACTCAGAAGACTTCGGAGACACACCAATGTTGCAGGCCAAAGACACAGCTGCTGTAGGTGGTTTGCTAGGACAGACTCTTGCAAAGTGCCCCTTTTCATGACAAAGATAACACTCCAACTCCCCTCTGGGCTTCCCTTGGTACTGGGAAGGGCCCGGCCCCTTCTTAAATGGGACGGTGTTAGTCTTGTGGTCAGTCTTGGTATCATAGCTCTTGTACTTGTTTGCATAATGTATATCACTAACTCGGGGGGGTGGGGTGTCACGCCCCTTGTTACCTGCCTCACTACGCTGGGCAGACCCGCACCCACGAATTAATGATAGCCGGAGGTCAGCCATCTCAGCTGCCTCCTGTAGAGTTTTAGGGTTCTTTTCTTTAATAGTTAAAGTCATATCTGCACCAGTACACTTATAAAACTGCTCGAGCAGAAACAGCTCAGTCAACTGTTCGGCCGTCTCAGCTTTCTCAG
>JBAKBP010034423.1:0-20707 GCA_037953745.1 Lithodes maja | reverse complement strand
GTCTGGAACTATGCCCGATCAGTGGAAGCTAGCCAACGTAACACCGATATTCAAAAAAGGCAGCAAATCCCTACCCAGTAACTATCGTCCAATTAGCTTAACCTCAGTTGTATGTACAATGCTAGAAACGGTCATAAGAGACAGACTCGTAAATCACTTAGAGGAAAATAACATACTTAAAGATACTCAACACGGCTTTCGTAAAAAACGTTCCTGTTTAACAAACCTCTTAGACTTCTTCCACGATATCCTCAACCTCTACGATGAGAGTAAAGCTGTAGATATTATATCCCTTGATTTTCAAAAGGCCTTTGACAAAGTTCCCCACAAACGTTTACTGCTAAAACTAAAAGCGCATGGAATACAAGACGGTGTGTTGAAATGGATAGAAAATTGGCTCAGCGACAGAAAGCAAAGAGTAGTCATAAACGATAAGGCATCTAAATGGACCAATGTAAGTAGCGGGGTACCCCAGGGATCGGTAATAGGACCAATTCTCTTTCTAATTTACATCAACGACATAGATGAGGGTCTCACCTGTACAATCTCAAAATTTGCTGACGATACAAAAATTGCAAATAGCGTACTCTCAAAAGAACAAGTTGACGATATGCAACACAATCTAGATAAATTGTCATGTTGGGCCCAAATTTGGCAAATGAGTTTCAATGCGGATAAATGTAAAGTACTACATATCGGATACCTAAATGAGAAAGCAAACTATTCGATGAATGGCACTCAGCTTAAGAATGTAAACAGAGAAACCGATCTGGGAGTAACAATATCGAGTAACCTAAAACCGAGTCAACAATGTTCAGAAGTTGTTAAGAAGGCAAACAAAATAATTGGCTTTATAGGCAGGTCATTTGAGCATAAATCCAAAGAAGTTATCCTAACCCTTTACAATTCCTTAGTCCGCCCTCTTCTGGAATACTGCGTTCAATCCTGGTGCCCTTATTACCAAAAAGATATAAACAAGCTAGAACGAGTTCAACGTAGAGTTACCAAAATTATACCTAGCCTAAAGAACAAACCATACGAAGAGCGTCTTAGAGAATTAAATCTATTTCCTTTAACCCAGCGCAGATTAAGAGGTGACTTAATTCAAGTGTTCAAAATCATCAAAGGCATCGACAATATGAACTGTAGTAAGTACTTCACTATCGACCAATCTAATTACACGCGGGGAAACGGTTGCAAAATTATTGGTAAATCTTTTAACTCACACGAATCTAAGAATTTCTTCTTCAATCGAGTTGTCAACTTGTGGAATGGGCTTCCCCGAAACGTTATAGACTGCATCACCGTTGATTCATTTAAACTCCGCCTAGACAAATATCTCGCATCAAACCCGCGACTGACTGCGTTTGTAAATGAATAACTTTATTTTATCCTCCCCTCAGTTACTAACCCATCTGTCCCCTACTAACTTCCTAATCCTACCACGGACATTAGTTCCAGGGCAGTAATTCCCTTTCCAATGTTCCCTTACCCACTCTAAACCACTGTTTGGACACTTGATCCTCAGTGTTTTGGAGGACAAGCAACCTAGAAGGGTCACTAGATCTGGTGTTGCTTGATTTCCTTTGTACTCCTTTGTACTTTGTACTGTATTATTATATTATATTATATTAAATTTATTCGATATATTTTCTGTGATTTAAAGGGTTTATCATAGTCGTGATTTAAAGGGTTTATCATAGTCTGTGATTTAAAGGGTTTATCATAGTCTGTGATTTAAAGGGTTTATCATAGTCTGTGATTTAAAGGGTTTATCATAGTCTGTGATTTAAAGGGTTTATCATAGTCTGTGATTTAAAGGGTTTATCATAGTCTGTGATTTAAAGGGTTTATCATAGTCGTGATTTAAAGGGTTTATCATAGTCGTGATTTAAAGGGTTTATCATAGTCGTGATTTAAAGGGTTTATCATAGTCGTGATTTAAAGGGTTTATCATAGTCGTGATTTAAAGGGTTTATCATAGTCGTGAAATATATTATGTATAGTTTTTTTTCTTCATATTTTCATTATTATCTCTGTATATTCCTGTGTATGTGAGTTGGCCTAAATCTGTCCTTATCTTAATATGTCCACTAGATCACTACTTACTTACTTACTTACTTGATGAATTTGTACATTTTTCATTTGACAAATGTTCCTCTTAAAATTACAGGCTCGCTATCGCTCGCCAGGAAAAAATCGACACCTAAATGGCACGAAAGATCTTAATATGGATAAAGAAAAGAGATCGAAATGTCTACACATCGCCAAACTCATGGGGTGAACGTCTTATAATCTCTACACGAATGGGGCCAAGCATGAGGGTGAAGGGGGTCCAGAAAAACCCACCTCCACCCTTGAATGAATACAGTCGGGTTGTGTGGTCTGCTCTTTAACCCTTTGTAGCCAAGACCTCCTTCCTTGCCTAAATAAAATCTGGTTGGTTGATCTGGAGATAGATAGATAGATAGATAGATAGATAGATAGATAGATAGATAGATAGATAGATAGAGAGAGAAGAGAGAGAGGAGAAAGAGAGAGAGACAGAGAACCTCACTCCCAATTCCTCCTTCAAGTTATATTTTTACATTTTTCAGTAGAAAAGTTAGCCGGCCAAAGTTAGTTTTCTTCCAAGTTACAGGCTCGCTATCGCTCGCCAGGAATAAAATTGACACCTGAATGGGATGAAACGTTTTAAAAATCGCCAAACTAATGGAGCGAAGCAGGAGGAATCAATAAGGTGACCCATGGAATAGATACAGAACAAAAAGGAAGAGTGGGGATTGGGCCTGAGTATATAGATATATAGATAGACAGATAGATAGATAGATAGATAGATAGATAGATAGATAGATAGATAGATACAGTAGATAGGTGTGTGGTCGGTACAAGCGGATCTGTTCAGCATACCTGCCCGGCTGTCCCGACATTGTTATTCGGTTCTTTAACCCTCGCACACCGGGAGGTCCTTCCTCAGCTGACTACGAACTGTTTCATTCTACCAAGATGTGCAGTAACTTATAAAATGTCGAGGACTCCTTTATGTTTTAAGGGAGCCCACCTCGCTTTTTTTCTCTTTCTCTCCCTCTCTCTTTGGCTTGTATCCGTTCGGGCCCATTCAGCCTACTGTTTTAAGACGTTTACCCCCATCCTGGTGTAAATATTTTCCTGGCGAGCGTTAGCGAGGCAGTATATATATATATATATATATATTTTTTTTTTGACAGCAAGCTAAATTTGTACATTTTTCGATAGAAACATTTCTCCGGCGAAGCCGGATTTCTCCATACAATGCTGGCTTGCTACCGCTCGCCAGGATGAAATCGACACCTGGATGGGGATAAGCGTCTTAAACAGTTGGCTGAATGGGGCCGAATGGATATAAGCCAGAGAAAGAGAGAACAGGAGAGAAAAGTAGGTGACCCCCCCTTTATCTTTGCAATTGTATCTATCTGTGTTGATTTATGGGTGGAACTTGCTTTGTATTTCGTGTTCAGAGATATTCTTCCTGAGTTAGAAATAGCTGAGGTCCATACATTGTTATGAGTGACTGTGCCAGCCATTCTAAAAAACAAAAACTCCTACTCTGAATTCAGTCGTGTAATAGTAGCTTTGCAAGGTATTTCTTACTTGAGATAAGTTGCATGTGGTGTTAGCAAGAATATAGTACCGGTAACCAGATATTACTGAAATGAAGGAACGACTCGATTAGCTTAGTCCATCTATTAAAGATCATGATTACATTGAATGTTAGAGATACATTTATCCTTACTGCTAATAATATTGTCCTTACTGCTTATACATTTATCCTTAATGCTAATAATATTGTCCTTACTGCTTATACATTTATCCTTAATGCTAATAATATTGTCCTTACTGCTTATACATTTATCCTTAATGCTAATAATATTGTCCTTACTGCTTATACATTTATCCTTAATGCTAATAATATTGTCCTTACTGCTTATACATTTATCCTTAATGCTAATAATATTGTCCTTACTGCTTATACATTTATCCTTAATGCTAATACTCCTATGAATGCGGCTTATACATTTATCCTTAATGCTAATAATATTGTCCTTACTGCTTATACATTTATCCTTAATGCTAATAATATTGTCCTTACTGCTTATACATTTATCCTTAATGCTAATAATATTGTCCTTACTGCTTATACATTTATCCTTAATGCTAATAATATTGTCCTTACTGCTTATACATTTATCCTTAATGCTAATAATATTGTCCTTACTGCTTATACATTTATCCTTAATGCTAATAATATTGTCCTTACTGCTTATACATTTATCCTTAATGCTAATAATATTGTCCTTACTGCTTATACATTTATCCTTAAT
Organism: Lithodes maja; assembly: GCA_037953745.1. Taxonomy (NCBI): domain Eukaryota; kingdom Metazoa; phylum Arthropoda; class Malacostraca; order Decapoda; family Lithodidae; genus Lithodes; species Lithodes maja. Next base: position 16,346 of record JBAKBP010034423.1, on the reverse strand, counting down.
GCTAATACTCCTATGAATGCGATAGAGATTATCGTACAATATATATAGTTGATTCTTAAAATTCGTTCTTATACTGAACAAAATCATTTGAAGGTATTTAATTGCAACAGTTAATCCTAGGTATCGGAAATACTCTTGGCATTCCACTAACCCATCCTACTTCTGACCATCCTATTCTTCCCTAAGCCATTACCTTCTGTGGCTCTTAACTCTAGGTCATCATCTTTGCTAGGCCCTGTAATTATAATATACCTCTCTCTCTCTCTCTCTCTTCTCTCTCTCTCTCTCTCTCTCTCTCTCTCTCTCACTCTCTCTCGCTCTCGCTCTCATTCTCTCTCTCGCTCTCACTCTCTCTCTCTCGCTCGCTCTCTCTCGCTCGCTCTCGCTCTCACTCTCTTTCTCTGTTGGTCAGTCATTATTGGTTATGTCTCAGTTATTCGTTAGTTGTGTATTTTATCCGTATTCTATTGGGTCATGCCTTTTCTTCTTCTTCCATGTATTTCTATTTTTCGGTCTGCCTCTGTGTGTTATTGACCTGTATCTAATTATCTATCCATCTATCTATCTGTTTATCTATATATCTATCTATCTATATCTATCTATCTATCTGTTTATCTATATATCTATATCTATCCATCTATTTATCATTTTATCAATTAATCTATCTATCTAATTATCTATCTATCTATCTATCTATCTCTCTCTCTCTCTCATATATATATATATATATATATATATATACGGTATATATATATATATATATATATATATATATATATATATATATATATATATATCTATATCCATCTATATCTATCTATCCATCTATATCTATCTATCCATCTATATATACTGTATATCTATCTAGCTAACTATTATCTATCTACGACTTTTCCCCCGACTAGCTAATTATTATCCCTACCTCTCTTAACTATAGGCTAGGCCCTACAATTAGTCTGTCTGTCGGTCTATTGTTTCTATACCTCTTGGGAGTTAAGTTATGGCCCTTGCGTAGCGCTGGGGGGCGGCAATGGGGTCTTGTAATCACTGTGTGTGTGTTTGTCTGTATGTGTGGTCGTATAGTATAGGTCAAGTGTATTCATTCATTATTATGGTGTATATATATATATTTGTTCTACTGTATTGTAAATCATATGCAAAATTATGCATTAACTGGGCCCTATAATTAGTCTACCTCTGGCCTCGTGTTTATATACTGTATATATCTCTGTTATTCATAATATTGTTATAGATGTGTATTATGTTTGTATAGATCCGTATTGTTTGTTCATGTCTTACGGTTGATCGAGCTGGTTTTTTGTATTATCTACCTGCATTTAATTATCTGTTAGTCTGTAGGTTTCAATTTATTCTTGGCGACTGATATGGCTAGTCTGCAATATAGGAAACATCGGATTTTGGGTGGACTCTCTCTCTCTCTCTCTCTCTCTCTCTCTCTCTCTCTCTCTCTCTCTCTCTCTCTCTCTCTCTCTCTCTCTCTCTCTCCTCTCTCTATCTCTCATAAACAACTGTAGACAACTCTGCACCACCACCCACTGAAAGACGACCCTCCGAAATTACTAGCAACATAGCAGGTCGTTAGTAAGGTGTAGAATGGGAGGAGGAGGAGGAGGAGGAGGATGATGGAAGGGAAGACATTTGGAAGTAAATGGTGAATAAAGAGAAATTGGAAAAGGAAGAGTCTATGTGTGTGTGTGTGTGTTGTAAAGCATGTGTGTGTAGAGTCTGCGTGTGTGTGTGTGTGTGTGTGTCTGTATGTATGTGTGTGTGATATATAGATAGATGGATACATACATTTTGACTCGCCTTAGTTAATTTAGAACCCTTTGTACTGAGAAGGTTAAGTAGAGCCTCAGGAAAATAATGGACTTTGAAGTAAGATTGGCAGATACCGGAAATTGTCTAGGAATGTTTGATCGTAAGTTTGGTCTGATTGACGAAGGAAGTGGAGTAGACCAAGAAGGTATGTGGAGAGAGAGAGAGAGAGAGAGAGAGAGAGAGAGAGAGAGAGAGAGAGTTAGAGTTAGAGCTAGCACATAATGGAGGTGACTATGTAAATGATCAACGGAACACGGTCACTTCAATTGGTCCTGGTCACTGCTGGCTATTGTAGTGTGAAGAGAGAGAGAGTGAGTGTGGGGGGGGGGGATACAACGAATAGTTGCCACGTTAAAGACCTTGCGGTCCGTTCCTGGGAGATACTCGAAGTGGAAGAGGTTATTGGGTAAGAGAACTGCACTCATTGCAGACTGTGCAAAATTAGTGTCTACTTTATTCTTGAACTGCTCTACTAAAGAACTATTTATCAATTCTGAGGGAAGTTTGTTCCAGGTAGAACAGATCTTATAATAATGAAAACAAATTCCACATACACTAGTGCTCAACTTATTTAATTATAATTTCAAGCCATGGTTGCGTGTTGTATTTCTATAATCCATGTTGTCAAACCCTTTACGTAGTTTAAAGACTTCAAGAAGTTGACCTGGTAATCTACACATTACCAACAAAAAGAGAGTTTTCAACCTTTCTTCGTAGCGCAGTCTTCTTATTGCTGGAATACACTTTGTAGCCCTAGCTTGCACTCTTTCTAGTCGCTCTATATCCTTCCTGAGTGTTTGGGCCAGAATGGAACACCATATTCTAGAAGAGGCTGTATCAAAGCATTGTAGAGTATTAGGACTAGGCCTATCTGCATTGGAACATTATATTAATATACCCAACAGTTTTTCTACCTACCTACCTACCTATAGAACCTATAGATGTGTTCGCCACTCTTCTAGTAGCATCGAGGAGCGCGCCGCCCCTCATTTTGGGTGGTGATTTGGTGCAGCAGACTGTTCGAAGGGGCAGCACGCTTCCCTGCGAAGATGGGCTCATCTGGCACCTTTTGAAGTTCAGCATCGGGGGCCCTCTTGAAGATGTCTAACGAGACGCCCCTCATGTTTCTTACTCGCCGTGGGAGTTTGTTATATCACCCCGGTTATTCATCCGTGGAATTATTATTCCTACAAACAGAGACGGATCACATAGCCTTCGCTAAGTTCATTATGCGGGGATAAACGCGAAGAAGCGAGACCGGGAGGAGAGTAGAGAACCAAATTAAGCGGCCCCTATTCCGGCCCGCTATCCAATCTAACCAACTATCTTTTACTATCCCTTTAATAACCATTCTGACACCATCACACCCATCTTCACACTTCGGACCATCCCATCCATCCCCCATCCCATTATTATCCCCTTTCCATCTAACCCTTCCTTCTTCGCCTCACCCCTTCCCCTATTCTATCTAGGTGGTACACTCGGATACCATAGTCCCTATACCTCACTCATAAGTATTCGTGGGACCCCTAGGTCATTCCCTATGCAGTTCTTGTCAATAAATGGTGTATATAGTTATTTTTGTATTGAACATTTTAGTCATCAATTCGTTTCCAGATTTAGTTCCAAAATTTGAAATATATGAAGCCCACTAATATTTATGAGTGGGCTATGGTATCCAAGTGTACCTTCTTAAGGGGAGGTAATTAGTTTGTTCCCTACGTTTTCATCAAGCTTAAAATTACCCCCCCCTATACCCCCTTTCAAGATAAATTTGTAAATTTTTCGGTAGAAAAATGTCCCGGCCAGAGGCCGGTTGCTCTTAAATTACAGGCTCGCTATCGCTCGCCAGGAAAATATCGACACCTAAATGGGACGAAAGGTCTTAAAAGTGACATAAATGGGGTGACACTTCTTAAAATCGCCAAACTAATTGGGCGAACGTCTTAACATTTCAAAAGCAACATGAGGGAGAAAGGGGCAAAGAAAAAAATCCCTCGAGTGGAAATCTCCCCTTCAACCTAGCTCTTCCTTTTCGCCTCGCCTATTCTTCGGTTCTATATCTAAGGTTCACTCGGATGCCATAGTATCTAGCCCACTCATAAATAAACGTGGACCTCACCTATTTCTATTCATGGAAGTATATCTCTGGGAGCGAATTTCTGAACATCATTTTCTATACATCAACTGAAAAATGATATATACTATTTATTGGCAGGCAAGATGTATCCAAAAACCAATTCAGAGTTATAATTGTACACAGAAAAACACAGGAACTCACATTTTCTGATAAGTGGGCTAGAGAATGCCGCATGCGAGTGTACAGTCGCGCTAATAAGTGATGTGTCGGCACCAAGTATGTTTTGATCAATTATGGGTATCAGCAATATCTAAGCTTCATTTTTTCATATCGAGTGAAATATATAAACATCTTCCTACACTTATCCACCCTATCCAACATCTGACAGACATTAATACAGCACAGAACAAGCCAAATGTAATTGACAGCTGCCTTCATATCGAGTGAAATATACAAACATGTTCCTACACTTACCCTCCCTATCCAACATCTGACAGACATTAATACAGCACAGAACAAGCCAAATGTAATGACAGCTGCCTTCATATCGAGTGAAATATACAAACATGTTCCTACACTTACCCACCCTATCCAACATCTGACAGACATTAATACAGCACAGAGCAAGCCAAATGTAATGACAGCTGCCTTCATATCGAGTGAAATATACAAACATGTTCCTACACTTATCCACCCTATCCAACATCTGACAGACATTAATACAGCACAGAACAAGCCAAATGTAATTGACAGCTGCCTTCATATCGAGTGAAATATACAAACATGTTCCTACACTTACCCTCCCTATCCAACATCTGACAGACATTAATACAGCACAGAACAAGCCAAATGTAATGACAGCTGCCTTCATATCGAGTGAAATATACAAACATGTTCCTACACTTACCCACCCTATCCAACATCTGACAGACATTAATACAGCACAGAGCAAGCCAAATGTAATGACAGCTGCCTTCATATCGAGTGAAATATACAAACATGTTCCTACACTTACCCTCCCTATCCAACATCTGACAGACATTAATATAGCACAGAACAAGCCAAATGTAATTGACAGCTGCCTTCATATCGAGTGAAATATACAAACATGTTCCTACACTTACCCTCCCTATCCAACATCTGACAGACATTAATACAGCACAGAACAAGCCAAATGTAATTGACAGCTGCCTTCATATCGAGTGAAATATACAAACATGTTCCTACACTTACCCTCCCTATCCAACATCTGACAGACATTAATACAGCACAGAACAAGCCAAATGTAATTGACAGCTGCCTTCATATCGAGTGAAATATACAAACATGTTTCCTACACTTACCCTCCCTATCCAACATCTGACAGACATTAATACAGCACAGAGCAAGCCAAATGTAATGACAGTGCCTTCATATCGAGTGAAATATACAAACATGTTCCTACACTTACCCTCCCTATCCAACATCTGACAGACATTAATACAGCACAGAACAAGCCAAATGTAATTGACAGCTGCCTTCATATCGAGTGAAATATACAAACATGTTCCTACACTTACCCTCCCTATCCAACATCTGACAGACATTAATACAGCACAGAACAAGCCAAATGTAATTGACAGCTGCCTTCATATCGAGTGAAATATACAAACATGTTCCTACACTTACCCTCCCTATCCAACATCTGACAGACATTAATACAGCACAGAGCAAGCCAAATGTAATGACAGCTGCCTTCATATCGAGTGAAATATACAAACATGTTCCTACACTTACCCTCCCTATCCAACATCTGACAGACATTAATACAGCACAGAGCAAGCCAAATGTAATGACAGCTGCCTTCATATCGAGTGAAATATACAAACATGTTCCTACACTTACCCTCCCTATCCAACATCTGACAGACATTAATACAGCACAGAACAAGCCAAATGTAATTGACAGCTGCCTTCATATCGAGTGAAATATACAAACATGTTCCTACACTTACCCTCCCTATCCAACATCTGACAGACATTAATACAGCACAGAACAAGCCAAATGTAATTGACAGCTGCCTTCATATCGAGTGAAATATACAAACATGTTCCTACACTTACCCTCCCTATCCAACATCTGACAGACATTAATACAGCACAGAACAAGCCAAATGTAATTGACAGCTGCCTTCATATCGAGTGAAATATACAAACATGTTCCTACACTTACCCTCCCTAGCCAAACGTAATGACAGCTGCCTTCATATCGAGTGAAATATACAAACATGTTCCTACACTTACCCTCCCTATCCAACATCTGACAGACATTAATACAGCACAGAGCAAGCCAAACGTAATGACAGCTGCCTTCATATCGAGTAAAATATACAAACATGTTCCTACACTTACCCTCCCTATCCAACATCTGACAGACATTAACACAGCACAGAGCAAGCCAAACGTAATGACAGCTGCCTTCATATCGAGTGAAATATACAAACATGTTCCTACACTTACCCTCCCTATCCAACATCTGACAGACATTAACACAGCACAGAGCAAGCCAAACGTAATGACAGCTGCCTTCATATCGAGTGAAATATACAAACATGTTCCTACACTTACCCTCCCTATCCAACATCTGACAGACATTAACACAGCACAGAGCAAGCCAAACGTAATGACAGCTGCCTTCATATCGAGTGAAATATACAAACATGTTCCTACACTTACCCTCCCTATCCAACATCTGACAGACATTAATACAGCACAGAGAAAGCCAAACGTAATGACAGCTGGGACATGACTTATTACCGCGACTGTACCTCCTGCTGCCTCGCCCGTGTCTTTCTACCCGATCATTCTCCTGTTTAATCAATTTTATATTTGTGTTCTCGCATTATATTGTCTTAGACTAGTTAAGGGAGCCCACCTCGCTTTTTTTTTTGTTCTCTCTCTCTCCCTTTCTCTTTGGCTTGTATCCATTCGGCCCCATTAAGCCTACTGTTTTAAGACGTTTACCCCCATCCAGGTGTTAACATTTTCCTGGCGAGCGGTAGCGAGCCAGCATATATATATTTTTGTTTTGGCAGCAAGCTAAATTTGTAAATTTTTCGATAGAAAAATGTCTCCGGCGAAGCCGGATTTTTTCACACAATGCTGGCTCGCTCTCGCTCGCCAGGAAGAAATCGACACCTGGATGGGGATAAACATCTTAAAACAGTTGGCTGAATGGGGCCGAATGGATACAAGCCAGGGAAAGAGAGAAAAGGAGAGAAAGATAAAAAAAAACGGTGACCCCCTTAACAACTAGGTGCAACGTCTCGTGGGTCATTAAGATATGTTGTTATATTAATTAGGGAGAGTTTTGATTGCCTTTGCCATTTTCGATCAATATATTGTTAGTTCCCCCTAGGCGTCTTGGGCGTACTAGGAGATGTTGGTATATTATTAATGAAGGGTTTGTTTGTTGTTGCCAGTTTCGACCAATTTAGTTTTAGTTACCCCTTAGAGTCTTAGACTATAAAAAACGCCTCTCAGACTCTGACTCTCTCTCTCCCTCTCCCCCTCTCTCTCTCTCTCTCTCTCTCTCTCTCCTCTCTCTCCTCTCTCTCTCTCTCTCTCTTCTCTCTCTCTCTCTCTCTCTCTCTCTCTCATATGGGTGAGATTAATGTGTGTGTTGTGATGTCACCCGAAAATTCTCACAGAACCTCCCTCGCTCTCTCTCTCTCTCTCTCTCTCTCTCTCTCTCTCTCTCTCTCTCTCTCTCTCTCTCTCTCTCTCTCTCTCTCTCCTCTCTCTCTCATTGTCATTATTTCCCTCACATCTCCATCACCTCTCCAACAGCTCTCCAACACACATCTTCATCTCCATCACCTCCCTCTCACCTCCATCACCTCTCCAACACACAATTGTCTCCACCACTTCATCTCCCTCTCATCTCCCTCACCTCTCCAACACATCGGGGTGCTATGGTCTCTCTGCGAGAGGGCTGGTTATCACATAGAGGAGCACGTCTCTTCAACAAACTCCCGCGGCGAGTGAGAGACATGAGAGGTGTCTCGTTAGACAGCTTCAAGAGAGCTCTCGATGTCGAACTACAAAAAAGTGCCAGACGAGCCCATCTTCACAAGGGTGCGCTCCACCTCTTCGAATAGTCTGCTGCACCAATTCTCAAACAACAACGAAGGGCGGTGCGCTCTTCGGTGCCACTAGCAAGAGTGGCGAACTCCACATAGGTGAACATAGGTAGGTAGGTGATCACCACACATCTCCATCACCTCCCTCTCACCTCCATCACCTCTCCAACACGCCATCTTCACCACTTCATCTCCCTCTCATCTCCATCACCTCCCTCTCATCTCCATCACCTCCCTCTCACCTCCATCACTTCTCCAACACCTCTCCTCTCCACCCACACATCTTCATCTCCAACACCTCTCCACCACACATCTTCATCTCTCCTCACCGTAACACACTGATGCTACACTAGTTAACGATGAGAAAGAAGGGGGACATGGTGACAGGCTAAACCACACTTAGATGGTTGTGGTGGAAGTGGTTGGGGTTGAAGTGGTTGTGGTGGTGGTTATTGTGGCTGTGGTTGTGGTTGAAGGGGAAGTGGTGGTTGTGGTTCTTAGGTTGGACATGCTTGAAGGGGTTGTGGTTGAAGGGGTTGTGGTTGTGGTTGTAGTGGACGTGCTTGAAGGGGTTGTTGTGGTGGTTATTGTGGTTGTGATTGAAGGGGTTGTTGTGGCTGTAGTGGAAGTGGTTGAAGTAAAGGAGGGAAATATGGAGACAGGTTAAACCACACTTAGATGGTTGTTGTGGCGGTTGTGGTTGTAGTGAACGTGGTTGGAGTGGTAGTTGTGGTAGTTCTGATAGGCTTGTGGTAGTTGTGGTGGAGTGAAAGTGGTTGTGGTAGGCTTGTGGTAGTTTCGGTAGGCTTGTGGTAGTTGTGGTAGGTTTGTGGTAGGCTGGTGGTAGTTGTGGTAGGTTTGTGGTAGTTGTGGTAGGCTGGTGGTAGTTGTGGTAGGCTGGTGGTAGTTGTGGTAGGCTTTTGGTAGTTGTGGTGGAGTGGAAGTGGTTGTGATAGGCTGGTGGTAGTTGTGGTAGGCTTGTGGTTGAGTGGAAGTGGTTGTGGTATGCTTGTGGTGGAGTGGAAGTGGTTGTGGTAGGCTTGTGGTATGCTTGTGGTTGAGTGGAAGTGGTTGTGGTAGGCTTGTGGTATGCTTGTGGTTGAGTGGAAGTGGTTGTGGTAGGCTTGTGGTATGCGTGTGGTTGAGTGGAAGTGGTTGTGGTAGGCTTGTGGTATGCTTGTGGTTGAGTGGAAGCGGTTGTGGTAGGCTTGTGGTATGCTTGTGGTTGAGTGGAAGTGGTTGTGGTAGGCTTGTGGTATGCTTGTGGTTGAGTGGAAGTGGTTGTGGTAGGCTTGTGGTATGCTTGTGGTTGAGTGGAAGCGGTTGTGGTAGGCTTGTGGTATGCTTGTGGTTGAGTGGAAGTGGTTGTGGTAGGCTTGTGGTTGAGTGGAAGTGGTTGTGGTATGCTTGTGGTGGAGTGGAAGTGGTTGTGGTAGGCTTGTGGTATGCTTGCGGTAGTTGTGGTAGGCTTGTGGTAGTTGTGGTGGAGTGGAAGTGGTTGTGGTAGGCTGGTGGTAGTTGTGGTAGGCTTGTGGTTGAGTGGAAGTGGTTGTAGTAGGCTGGTGGTAGTTGTGGTATGCTTGTGGTTGAGTGGAAGTGGTTGTGGTAGGCTTGTGGTATGCTTGTGGTTGAGTGGAAGTGGTTGTGGTAGGCTTGTGGTATGCTTGCGGTAGTTGTGGTAGGCTTGTGGTAGGCTTGTGGTGGAGTGGAAGTGGTTGTTTGTGGTGGAGTGGAAGTGGTTGTGGTAGGCTTGTGGTATGCTTGCGGTAGTTGTGGTAGGCTTGTGGTAGTTCTGGTACGCGAGTTTAGATACTGCAGTGGCTCGGAAGAAAAAGTTTGGCTAGTGCAGTGTAGTGGTGGTGGTGGTGGAGGGTAGATAGATAGATACAGTAGATATATAGATAGATACAGTAGATATATAGATAGATTGAATACTAGATATATAGATAGATACAGTAGATATATAGATAAATTGAATACTAGATATATAGATAGATACAGTAGATATATAGATAGATACAGTAGATATATAGATAGATACAGTAGATATATAGATAGATAGAGTAGATATATAGATAGATACAGTAGATATATAGATAGATACATTAGATATATAGATAGATAGAGTAGATATATAGATAGATACAGTAGATATATAGATAGATACAGTAGATATATAGATAGACACAGTAGATATATAGATAGATACAGTAGATATATAGATAGATACAGTAGATATATAGATAGATACAGTAGATATATAGATAGATACAGTAGATATATAGATAGATACAGTAGATATATAGATAGATACAGTAGATATATAGATAGATACAGTAGATATATAAATAGATAAAGTAGATATATAGATAGATACAGTAGATATATAGATATATACAGTAGATATATAGATAGATACAATAGATATATAGATATATACAGTAGATAGATAGATTGAATACTAGATATATAAATAGATAGAGTAGATATACTGTATAGATAGATACAATAGATATATAGATAGATACAGTAGATATATAGATAGATACAGTAGATATATAAATAGATAGAGTAGATATATAGATAGATAGAGTAGATATATAGATAGATACAGTAGATATATAGATAGATACAGTAGATATATAGATAGATACAGTAGATATATAGATAGATTGAATACTAGATATATAAATAGATAAGAGTAGATATATAGATAGATACAGTAGATATATAGATAGATACAGTAGATATATAGATAGATACAGTAGATATATAAATAGATAGAGTAGATATATAGGTAGATACAGTAGATATATAGATAGATACAGTAGATATATAGATAGATACAGTAGATATATAGATAGATACAGTAGATACAGTAGATATATAGATAGATACAGTAGATATATAGATAGATACAGTAGATATATAGATAGATACAGTAGATATATAGATAGATACAGTATATATATAGATAGATTGAATACTAGATATATAAATAGATAGAGTAGATATATAGATAGATACAGTAGATATATAGATAGATACAGTAGATATATAGATAGATACAGTAGATATATAGATAGATTGAATACTAGATATATAAATAGATAGAGTAGATATATAGATAGATACAGTAGATATATAGATAGATACAGTAGATATATAGATAGATACAGTAGATATATAAATAGATAGAGTAGATATATAGATAGATACAGTAGATATATAGATAGATACAGTAGATATATAGATAGATACAGTAGATATATAGATAGATACAGTAGATATATAGATAGATTGAATACTAGATATATAGATAGATACAGTAGATATATAGATAGATACAGTAGATATATAATATAGATACAGTAGATATATATATAGATACAGTAGATATATAGATAGATACAGTAGATATATAGATAGATACAGTAGATATATATATATATATATATTATACAGTAGATATATAGATAGATACAGTAGATATATAGATAGATACAGTAGATATAGTAGAATAACAGTAGATATATAGATAGATACAGTAGATATATAGTTTGATGCAAACTTGATAATTGTGCTGTATAATCTACCCCCCCCCCCCCCCGCCTTCTCTCTCTCTCTCTCTCTCTCTCTCTCTCTCTCTCTCTCTCTCTCTCTCTCTCTCTCTCTCTCTCTCTCTCTCTCCCCCCCCCACCCCCCCACCCCACACACACACACACCGTATAATAGTGTGTGTGTACTTATGTGTGTGTGTGTGTGTGTGTGTGGAGGGTTGGGAGAGAGCACCACCATTCTCTCAGGGATAATTAGCCTTGCAACTATATCCACTGTGACGAGACCTGCTATATTCCTTTCTCTGGGTTGCATCCATTCGGCCCCATTCAGCCTATTGTTTTAAGACATGTATCCCCATCTAGGAATCGATTTATACTTGGCGATAGCGAGCCACTATATTTTGGATCATAAGTTAGACAGCTGGCTAAATTTGTACATTTTTCGATAGAAAAATGTCTCCGGCTAAGCTGGATTTCTCCATAAAATGCTGGCTCGTTATTGCTCGCCTAGAAAAAATCGATAGCTGGATGGGGATAAATGTCTTGAAACAGTAGGCTGAATGGGACCAAATATACCGTCAAAAACCGTCTTATAATCCTCAAGGGGTTAATTAAATCAATGAAAGTAATAAATACATGTGGTACACCGATTAGAAACAAGAGTCTATGAACATTTCTGAGTGTGCTAGAGACTATGGTATCCGAGTGTACCTTAGGACGCAGGTTGGAGTCACGCTTGGTACACAGGAGCCATCATTACACTCGGGAGGAGCAACTTCTTTGGCTGGGAAACGACTTTTTTCCGTAAAGTTGGGGTTGGCTGTAGTTCAGAGAGAGAGGGAGAGAGAGAGAGAGAGAGAGAGAGAGAGAGAGAGAGAGAGAGAGAGAGAGAGAGAGAGAGAGAGAGAGAGAGAGATCCAGTGTTGTACGATATTTATTAACTGGAGTTCTTATGGTACATGAAATATTGCCATCATAATCGCAATTATCATTTGTATCGCAATGATTATATTATTTCTTATCACTACTTAAGAAATGCGTCTGGTAGTCGATGGAATCAATTAAATATAGTCTTATCATCATATAAAGAAAGTTTAATAATATGATTTTTAGATACGTTAAAATAATAGGGGGAGTATACTGCCATGTAAGATGGGAAAGTTAACAAAATATATTGCTAACAATGTTCTGAATCTGTACTCATAAGTTTTAAGGGGGAGATTTTTCCACTCGAGGGATTATTTTCTTTACCCCTTTCTCCCTCATGTTTAGCCCCATTGCTTTTGAGCTTTTGAGACGTTCGCCCCATTAGTTTGGCGTTTTAAAGAACTTTCGCCCCATTTATGTCACGTTTAAGACCTTTCGTGCCATTTAGGTGTCGATTTTTTCCTGGCGAGCGATAGCGAGCCTGTAATTTAAGAGGAATCGGCCTTCGGCCGGGACATTTTTCTACCGAAAAATGTACAAATTTATCTTGAAAGGGAGTCAAGGGGGTGTAATTTCAAGCTTGATGGAAGTCTACGAAACACTAAAAACCTCCCCTTAATCTTAGGATGGATCTCTCATGGCCAGAGTACCGTATTAAACATATGTCGATTAACTCTTTCAATCTAATGACGATATAATACATTATATTTCGTCTTGAATTATTATATCTACAACCAGTAACTTTAATTGGACACAGAGAGAAACTGTAACCCCAAGGCTCAAACATTAAGGGAGCCCACCTCGCTTGTTTTCTCTTTCTTTCCCTCTCTCTTTGGCTTGTATCCATTCGGCCCCATTCAACCTACTGTTGTACGACGTTTATCCCCATCCAGGTTTCAATATTTTCCTGGCGAGCGGAAGCGAGTCAGCATATATATACTTTTGTTTTGACAGCAAGCTAAATTTGTAAATTTTTCGATAGAAAAATGTCTCCGACGAAGCCAGATTGCTCCATACAATGCTGGCTCGCTGTCGCTCGCCAGGAAGAAATCGACACCTGGATGGGGATAACCGTCTTAAAACAGTTGGCTGAATGGGGCCGAATGGATACAAGCCAGGGAAAGAGAGAAAAGGAGAGTAAGATAAAAAAAAAAAAAAAAAACGGTGACTCCCCTTATCCCCTTCAGTACCGGTGACGTCCTTTTCATTATATTCTGGCAACTATTAGAAGATTTTAATCAGCTTAGGAAGGGCATCTACCCATTCTAAGGCTACAGACTATCAATTAATCCTTTTACCGATCATATATCCACCGTAAGCTTCATAAAATGGTCTAAATGTATCCGAATTCAAATAAATAATATGTCACCGGTACAGAAGGGGTTAAGGGGGGTCACCTACTTTTGTTCTCTTCCACTCCTTTTCTTTCTTGCTCTGGGTTGTATCCCTTCGGCCCCATTCAGCCAACAGTTTTAAGACGTTTATTCCCATCCAGATGTCGATTTCTTCCTGGCGAGCGATAGCGAGCCAGCATTGTATGGAGAAATCCGGCTACGCCGGAGACATTTTTCTTACGAAAAATGTACAAATTTAGCTTGCTATCAAAACAAAAATATATATATGCTGGCTCGCTACTGCTCGCCAGGAAAATATTGACACCTGGATGGGGGTAAACGTCTTAAAACAGTAGGTTGAATGGGGCCGAATGGATACAAGCCAAAGAGAGAGGGAGAGAAAGAGAACAAATGCGAGGTGGGTCCCCTTAAATCCATTAGCGTTACCATAATCCATTGGTCGAGATAACTTAGCGATGGTCCTCGGTATGGCGTCACTGGGAAATGAAGTTGGAGTCGTAAGATCTGGGGGAGAACAGGAAAGTTGCATTAGCCCACAGACGTTGATTTATTGGGACGATTGTTAGCCATTTGCCTCCATTCTGGTGACAATTTTAAGACGTTTCGCCGTCATACCTCCAAGTGTTTTAATTCCTACATTGTTATCCATTTGGCTCTATTCAGGGTAATGTATATGACGTTTCGCCCCATATCTGCAATTGTTTTGATTTCAAAATTTTCGGTACAAAAATGTCTCCGGCGAAGTCGGACTTCTACTTATTATTTTTGACTTGCTATGGCTCGCCAGAGAAAAAACAGCAACACCTGAATGGGACAAAAGCTCTTTAAATCGTCAAAGTAATGGAGTGAAGTTTCTAAATATCGCCAAAGTAGTGGAGTGAAGTGTCTTATTATCGCCAAACTAATGGAGTGAAGTGTCTTAATATCGCCAAACTAATGGAGTGAAGTGTCTTATTATCGTCAAACTAATGAAGTGAAGTGTCTTAATATCACCAAACCAATGGGGTTAAGTGTCTTAACATCACCTAACTAATGGAGTGCAGTGTCTTAATATCGCCAAACTAATGGAGTGAAGTGTCTTAATATCGCCAAACCAATGGGGTGAAGTGTCTTAATATCGCCAAACTAATGGGGCGAAACATGGAGTGATCCAAATCGTCCCCCCCTCGGATTATGCAGCCTCAAACATGCTAGCCATTAGCGTTGCCGTAATCTATTGGCAGAGATAAATTAGCGCTGCCGTACAGTCAGTCGCCTCCGGAAATAAAGTTTGACTGCTAAGGGTCTCGGGGAACAGGAGAGTTGCATTAGCGATGATTGCTCCTAATGCATTTTTTTTCCCCATTCAGCTTTTATTTTATTTTATTTATTTTGTTAGACGTTGAAGTTCGCTATTACAATTATTATATATTCGCATTTTTGTCACTTTACTTGTTAATTATTATTATTAGTAGTCGTATTTTAATTATTATTATTAGTAGTCTTATTTTAATTACTATTATTAGTAGTCGTATTTTAATTATTATTCTGATGAGAAACTGCAGCGGGTAGTCAAAGAGTTTGGTGTGGTTTGTGGAAGGAGGAAACTGAAGGTGAACGTCAATAAAAGTAAAGTAATGGTGTGTAATAGGGGAGAGAATAGGGTGAATCTAGATGTGAGGCTGGATGGGAAAATATTGGAACAAGTAGAGTGTTTTAAATATCTAGGAGGAACGATAAGCAGGAGTGGAGGTATGGAAGTGGAGGTAAAACAGAGAGTGTGTGAAGGAAGGAAGGTTTTCGGAGCAATGGGAAGTATGTGGAAGACGAGAAATCTCGGAGTGAAAGTAAAAAGTGCACTGTATCAAGGAATTGTTGTGCCAACAGTGATGTATGGGGCTGAGACATGGGCTCTGAAGAAAAAGGAGAAAAGAGGGCTGGATGTGATGGAGATGAGCTGCTTGAGGAGTATGTGTGGAGTTACTCGTAGAGACAGATTGAGGAATGAAGAGATACGTAGGAGAGTGGGGCAGCAGGAACATTTGTCAGCCAGAGTGGACAGAAGGGTGCTGAGCTGGTATGGTCATGTTGAACGAATGGGAAATGAAAGGCTTACAAAGAGAATATGTGAGTCAGGTACAAGGGGAGATAGAAGGGCAGGAAGACCCTCATTGAGATGGAGAGACTGTGTAAGAAAGGCTTTGGATGATAGAGGAATGACTATAGATCAGGCAGGGGAAGTGGTGGTGGACAGGAGTGAATGGAGAATGCTTGTGAATAGTTGAGTGAACACGTGGTCATTTGTAGTAAGGGGTCGGGCGCAAGTTGGACTAGATAATAGTCCATCAGGCGCCTGGCCCGGGGGGACGATTAATATGAAGGGTTTGCCTGGAAGTGTGGTGGGAGGGCTTGTGGCTTTGGCTCCGCTGCATGTCTGCCTGCCGAGATCGGAACCTCTCCGGGTGGTCAGGGGCCGGGGGAGTGCT
>JBAKBP010034422.1:0-20708 GCA_037953745.1 Lithodes maja | reverse complement strand
CTGAGTTTCGTGCGGTTTACTGTAAACAAACAAAATTGTAATGTATTCTGAACCATGGTTCCTACGACTTGGTATGGATGTAAATATTGTAAACATTGCAAATATTGTAAATATTGCAACATTTCAATCCTGTAAATAAAACTTCTTTTTCGCTATCATTCTTGCAAATATTGGATTTTATACCGTGAACTGTAAATATTGCAACATTTAAATCCTGTTGATATAGCTTTATAGTCACTATTGTGCAAGCCTTTTCACCCAACGATTTTATATATGTTGAACCACTTCAGTACAATTCCAGCGCGATCCCGGCCATCATCTGTCACATTTCACAACTATTCAAGTGTGTCTATCCCGAGCAAAAGTTGCAAAATACAACCAGAATTAGACCTCGTTTGCTCTACTCAGTGAATAAAATATATGGCATAGTTAAATTTTGCATGTCAATTTTTTACGTAACGTGCAATAAATTCATTCAGAAACAGGAATTTATACCGTGAGCAGTAAATAGTACCTACCCATTTTAAATACTTTAACACATTTTTTTTTTTTTTTGGCAATATGCAAGCTTTTCTTCTCATGAAACTGGATAGGTTCAGCCGCTTAAGGGGGTAGTGTTAGTTTTTTGGTCTGTATATTTATTTATTTATTTATTTATTTATGTTTTAGTTTCCTCGCTAGACCTCCATCAAGCTTAGAAAAACACCCCCTAGACCCCCTCTCAAGAAACATTTGTACATTTTTCGGTAGAAAAATTTACTGGCCGAAGGCCGGTTCCTTCTAAAATTAGAGGCTCGCTCTCGCTCGCCAGGAAAATATTGACATCTATAGGGCACAAAAGGTTTTAATATTGACCAAAAAAAAGGCGGAAGATCTCAAATTCGCCAAACTTACGGAACAAACGTCTTAAAATCTCAAAACGAATATGCCTAAACATGATGGAAAAGGGGGTCCAGAAAAAGCGAGCGATGTTACCTTTCTCACTTTTTATGGCTACTGTGAGTCGATAGTTTTCAGGTCACAAAGGTCATCGAATAATCAAAGGGGTGATACTAATTATAACTAACATATTGCATCCCACACGTCCTTCATAAGCTGACTCAAATTGTATAAACAATTAAGGCTATTGAAAACAAAGCGTCATCGTATTGCAAACATTATGGTGAGACTGGTAATGTTCAGATTATGGTGAGACTGGTAGTGTTCAGATTATGGTGAGACTGGTAGTGTTCAGATTATGGTGAGACTGGTAGTGTTCAGATTATGGTGAGACTGGTAGTGTTCAGATTATGGTGAGACTGGTAGTGTTCAGATTATGGTGAGACTGGTAGTGTTCAGATTATGGTGAGAGTGGTAGTGTTCAGATTATGGTGAGACTGGTAGTGTTCAGATTTATGGTGAGACTGGTAGTGTTCAGATTATGGTGAGACTGGTAGTGTTCAGATTATGGTGAGACTGGTAGTGTTCAGATTATGGTGAGACTGGTAGTGTTCAAATTTTGCCGCAGTGCAACACACTCATATTAAGAAGCCAAATTTGTTGATATGAAGTTGAAATATAATTAAACAAAGTTAGACCATGGACACACACACACACAATCTGGCTAAAGACCAGCTACTGCACTTAACAAGGACCTAAAGGGCTCTCATTTGAGATGGTAATCCTTGTATATTGCGTGAAGAGAAAATGGAGATCTGAAACTATATACTGTACAATAACCCGATGAAAGCCAGGGCTTACCAACGCATGACCATTCTTCAACTCTGGAAGATCTAATTTAACTTCATGAGGTCGAGACAGGCTCCTGACAGCCACTTACATCAACCATGTCAGCGGGAGAAACTTATGGTGCTAATTGTTGTGTGTGTGTGTGTGTTTGTGTGTGTGTGTGTGTGTGTGTTAGTTGATGACACACGCGTACACACACACAGGACTGGTAAATGCCTCATCATAGTAGTTGATGACACACACACAAGACTTACAGATGCCTCGTCATAGTAGCTGTTGACTTACACACACACGCAAACAAGACGGACAGATGCCTTGTTACAGTAGTTAATGACAGACACACACACACACAAGATTGACAGATGTCTCGTTATAGTAGTTGATGACTTACACACATGACTTACAGATGCATCATTATACTAGTTGACACACACACCAACACACACTCCCAGGACTGACAAATGCCTCATCCTATTAGTTGATGACACCACACACACACACACACACATACACACATACACATACACACACAGAGGGCCAATAGAAGCCTCATCATGGTAGTTTATGATACACACACACACACACACACACACAAAGGGCCAATAGAAGCCTCATCATGGTAGTTTATGACTGACTGACCCGTGGCCTTAATGTGCCTCCTGGAACCAAAACATCATTAAGGCTAACGAGGTCATTATCATCACACGGCCAGTTATATGTAGAGAGAGAGAGAGAGAGAGAGAGAGAGAGAGAGAGAGAGAGAGAGAGAGAGAGAGGGGGGGGGGGGGGTGTACGGGGAGGTGTTGTGAAAGTACCGGTAGTTCATGTTGGACAGATATGACGAGGAGGCGTTGTGGAAGGGAGGGATATGTTATGTACAGGGAGAGAAGGAAGTGGTATGGGGGAAGGGAGGGAGGGAGAGACGTGGTGCAGGGAAGATAAGAGGTAGGAATGGAAGGGGTGATGAGGAAGAAAGTGGGAGGGAGGTGATGAGGTGGAAGGAATGGATGGGAGGGGGGGGGGGGGGAGAGAGAGGGACACCAGGCAGAAGGCAGGATGGAGCAGGGGGCAGATGGAGGTGGAAAAGGTACTGCAACTGCGACCTTCTGTATGTGATGTTGACGGTAGGAGAATCGAGCCTTTTTTATAATTAACTGATGTTACATGCGCTTATTCATATTATAATGAATAGGGACACACATCAAATCAAGAGCGGATATACACAATTACATATATTTCACATTAAGAAGATTAACCCATTGACATCCATTTCATTATATTCTGGTAACTATTAGATAGTTTTATTCAGCTTAGGAAGGATGTCTACCCGTTAAAAGATTGCAGACTATCTCAATTAATCCTTTTATAACTAACATATATCCTTCCTAAGGTTCGTAAAGTCGTCTAAATGCAGCTGATTTTTATTAAAAGGCCATATTTTTGCACCTGTCCAGTACAAAAACCTCTGCATAAGTGGACACAAAATTTGAATTTAACCATTAAGTTTAGAAACTGTGAACACTAATCAATGTACTGTCTATAAGCAACACTCATTCCCAAAACAATCGTTCGGATTTGGGAAGCAGCCGCAGACCACCCACATCTAAAACAAGCTTGTACGATAGTTTAGTTTTTTAATTCCATATAGCGTATGCGTACGCTCAGTCAACAATATCCCTACGCGCACTTCAAATAGCCAAATATCAGCCTAAAATCGTTAATAATTAATCCAAAAATATCCCTCGATAACGCGAAATAAATGTGTTTGCATTATCCTAATATCCACCCAAGTTCAAACACGTGACCAAGGATAATAGAAGTAAGGATAGAGCTCATAAAGGAGCTCCCAATTGATCCCTAGTCTTGACCAAGCACCCCTGAAGATGGCTCTGCCATCGGTGGTACATCGTCTGCACACTTACAAATGTCACTAGGAGCTGCCAGATGGCGTGGCGGCAGATACAAATATGGTATCAAAACAACACGGTCACAGGCTCACAGCTGTGTAGTTTATGGAAAATACAAGGCAGAAGCAAAGGAAATTCATATATAACTTCTTTCCCAAAGGTAAGGTGAAGTGCTTAATTAGTCACAAGTAGAGGGTATTTACGAGTATACAGTATATAGTATACTCACATACGAGTATACAGTATATCATGGCTGACTGAATACAAGATTTCAGAGATATCATCTTGGTAAATAGCTGACCCATTAATGCTGGCATTTGTATCATTACATATGTTTTTATGGCTCAAGAACCTTGACATCAATCTGAAGACGAAAACACCTGATCAGCTGAACAAGTCCCGTGTTGTGTGAAGCAGCCACTTTTAAGATGACCAGTATAGCGGGGTTGGCCGTCTGACGTCTGATGCTCAACAATGTACGGATGTTCAAATAATATAAATAAATAGCGTAATCTACTCACATTGTATTATATGCCATTCACTTGATCGATTAGCTTTAATGTAAGACATACCCTTAATTTTATGTTCTTAGTTTGTGTGGAGTGTGAGGTTGGAATCACTTGCTTATAGAATATTATTCATAAATACACATAAAAACAATAAACGGTAGTGGAGAAATTCCCCTAGCATTGTATTGTGCTGCAGTGGTCGACCTGAATAGTAAACATGCAACATCGAGAGAAAATATATTTATAAACACGTAGTCTACAACATGAGACAAAAGATATGTTCCACACTTGATAATGTTGTTGCTGAAGAGATGTGTAGCCTATTTATTAGTGTATAACGTGTATGGGTAGAGCTGCAGAAACATATATTACTCGAGAGACAGTCACTGGGATGATTGCTGTGGTTGTCTCGCATATTCCTTCGTGAGAGATAATTGCGTATCGGTATGTCTTTATTTACTCCTCACCAATTAAGCAGTGTAAGTAATATGAGGAACTGTATGACTCACAGTGTGTGTGTGTTTGATTATTTACTTTTCAGTAAACGTACGGACACTATGGGGAACATATATGGACGAAATCCATACAGGTACTGATACAAATTTAAATGTAAGGAACAAAATCAATACAAGATATAGACGTTGAGTAACCTACACATACAGTATAACACATGATTATATTAGATAAAGTATTTTATACAGAAAAAGGTAAACATGCTGCAAAAATACTAGATTGTATAGGCTACATGGAATGTAGCACAATATATTTAGTTGTAGTATAATTATGGACTATAATGTAGGACAATAATGATAATGACAATATGGGGATCACAATTAAAACACCATGAGTGACAACAGTATCCTACTATTTAGATATAGGCCTATAAGAGCTATTATGAAATGTGAAAAATTATGAGATATTGAGTATTGCAAGCGGTAGCGTATAGATATTATAAACTATATAGTTATAGCTCGAATATAACCGATTTCTAAAGAACGATACATTCTCTATTGAGGGGTATAAACTGTATAGTTACTGTTCGAAATTAACCGTCCTCTATTAGAGGGTGCTTGACGTTAGATGGGGTAAGTATCAGGGGCCTACAACCAAGTGCAGAGAGTCGCCTCCCCTATACTCTCCTTGCACGTGACCCAGAAGCCACGGGCTTACTCACACTTTCGAGTTGTCTTCCCTGGTGTCTGGTTGTGTGTGAGGTTGTTCTGTTATATCACGTTTGTGTTCGCGTGTCGTAGTGAGAAGGCTAGAGTTCTTGAAAAGGGGCTCTAGTCCTGACGCTATTCTTGACTTACATTTGGCAGGCTTAATAATCCAAAAGGGTTGATAGCCTCTGAAGTCCTATATTAACTACTGTACCAAAGTGCAGTAGTGAGTGAGGCGCTGGGAATGTTCGAGTGGAGGCGCTGAGGAAGGAGGGGACCAGGGTGCGAGGACAGAGGGTGAGTGTGATACTCATGTTGAAAAGTTGTCATAATAAATATATACACCATATGAGGAGGAGCACTTTATTGACGTTTCGCAGATAGCTTCTTCAAATCACTTTAAGTTAGTGACATGACAAAGCTATTTGCTAAACGTTGTCAATAAAGTGCTTCTCCTCATATGGTGTTAATATTCATTGTGATAATCTTGCTCTGCTGCTAATTTGGTTCATTGCCCCTCTTCACCCCCGCTCGTCTCCCCTTCCCTAACCCTTCTTGCTTTTACAACTCTCTCAATTTTCTCAAACTTGTTGTATCTCATGTTTTCTTCTTCCTCTTTTCCTCCCCGCTTCACCTTTTCCTTCGCTGACTTCGCCATAAATTCGTTTCGTGCCTCATCAACCACGTCTATCTTTATGCACGACCCATAGTAAGCTATTTCCATTGTTTTTCCTTCAGTAATATAATGAGTGTAGGTATGGCTATGGTGATTATTGAATCAGGTGGCGACGTTAATGTAGTGACGACGTAAGTGATATTTACCTTACAGTAATATTTTGTTCTGAATATGTGCCTGTCAGATAATACTCGTTGTCACAAACTCGTCACTTGAGCCACGAAAAGTGTAATTTCTTATTACTTCTACGGTTATTTTACATTCTTCGCCAGCGATGTTGAAATAGAGGCCCTTCTTGCCACTGTTAGGAACCAACAAGACGCTTATAGACGCTTGTTTCACTCTTGCTATTGTTGATGTTGTTTATATTCTTGTTGGGCTTGATCAGCCAAAGTAATGGTCAGAAAGAGAGAGACTAAGAGAAGGGCTTGGAGCGGCTGAGTGATTGACAGCGTTCGGCGGAGACCTTTGGTGCTGTGCAAGGCTTGTTTAACCTCGAGACTTAATAAACACCCCGCCGGATATTTATTCGCAAAGCCTTGATCCAGCTCTAGCTAAGTTACTCCTCTGTCTTCGTAAAAACATTTCGTTAAAATAATTGTCTCCAATCTTTAAACCTAGATTATTTAGGAGGTACTGCACGTTGATGACACCCTGGTCTTCTTTAAAGTTGAAAATCAAGCTTCTTTGTTTTTAAAGTACAACACAATGATATATAATTCACAATGGATTCTGATTGCAACAATATACTTCCCGTTTTACACTTTCGTTTGGATATAATTATGTCATGGGAAATTGAGTCTTTTTGAAATACGTTATGGGATTTTTTTTTTGCAAACCTACATGTCATGGTCTCTGCACCTGCAGTTTCTTTAGTTATTGCTCTTCTGTTTTAAAGGTAAACTCGATCAGAACTTGTACATATTGCCTTTCACCTGACTTCACCATAAGAACTTTTGCAACAAGAAATATCGTTCTTAAAGAAGGTTCGTTTTAGCTAATCCATTTAGTTATTCAATTGTATATACTATTGTGAACACGTTTCTATTTAAAGTGTAGCGGCCCAAATCACGTATTTCAGCAGTGAATACGTAGGAAATCTATCTGATGTTGCTTAATTATCGTGGTAAAATATGAGGCAAACTAGAAACTGCTCCAACAAAAAACGTTTGTTAGTATTACTCAAGTTTATATTTTAGGTTTATCAGTCCTAATCACGTATCTCAACAGTGACTAAAGACTAAATATATCTTATGTTGCCTTATCTTAGTAACATATGAGACACACTAGAAACTGATCTAAATTTTTAAGTATTACCCTCAAATATATATTAGATTTATGCATTTGAGCAACTTCGAAGTCAACAAATTATTTTCAGTTTAAGGACAACCTACCGAACTTCTTGCTCTCGTCGATCGCATATTGTGACAAGTGCCCCGCTGCCAAGCTAGGAATTTTGGAAGCACAATACGAACTTTCAAAGCAAGGGTTAACGAGCATAGGGGTCATTCGTACAGGACAGGCCTTCCACTGAACTCTCCTCCTCACTCAACTGTAAGAGATTATACCTCTGTGTGTAATATAGCTATTAATATTGCAGATTTTAAGGCAATATAATATACTGTTCTAATTTATCACATTCTTAAACTTGAGTCACTACACATAAATAAATATAAACCCCTTATAAACAATAATCCGTCTGCTGCCATTCTAAATATACATTAACTGTTTCTTAACCAATGTGTTGTGTAGGCTTAGGTGTATTTTTTAATGTTTCCCCTATATGTGAACGAGTCTTAATATTTTCATTGTATTTCATGCATAAATTAGTATTTTTTAAAGTATCCCGTATTATAACTACCATATGACTTTATACATGGCATAATTATGTCTCCTCTCATGTTTTACACAACACTGAAAATGGCATAATGTGAATGCCGAGACGGCTGGCCAATAAATAAGTAATGCTCTGTTTTCATGGAGTCTCGTCACGTCATCTCTCTCTCTATATATATCTATCTATCTATCTATCTGTCTATCTATCTATCTATCTATCTACTGTATATATCACGAGCCATTCATTGTCTATCACACAATAAAGTATATCTAGTGAACTATCCTACATGTCAAGCCTAACTCCCTACCAGGGTCTATGAAACTCAAGTCCGTGGACATGGAAAATAAACAAAGTTTTCCACCATTTGTTCGACAAAGCCAAAAGTTAGCCCGTGTGAAACTTTGTCAAGCCCGGCATCCAATGCACGTGTATATGGACCATTTTGTTCACTTTGTTACTTTAGCGCCACTTTCTTCTTTTTTATTCAGAATACACGTGAATATGCTTAGTATTTAATTGGTTTCATGATAAATTGAATCATGATCAATCAATGGTGTTATAAGTGTCTAACAAGTCAATTATTATGTTCCTTCCAACAACCAACCATACTCCTAAAATCGATTAATGAAATTTACAAACACATGTGGCAGTCCGTGGACTCGAACCCAGGATGCTCACACCGAAAATCAACACCTTATACATCGCACCACGAAGACAGTTAAAGGTTGGTGGACACTGCCTACGATTTATTATGCAACTTCGAATCCTGCATATCAATCTAAGCATGTACACACATCCCAACTGCAACTCACGTAGGCTATGCATATGTGAATGGAAAGAGCAATTAATGGGGCCTTAACCACTTAGGGAAGTCCTCTCGATAAATTACTCCTGAACCAATATCAATTATTATGTTCCTTCCAACAACCAACCATACTCCTAAAATCGATTAATGAAATTTACAAACACATGTGGCAGTCCGTGGACTCGAACCCAGGATGCTCACACCGAAAATCAACACCTTATACATCGCACCACGAAGACAGTTAACAAATATAGACTACCTACTTCAACACACATGTCCGTCAAGATAATTGACCTCACAATAGTAATGACCCTCATAAGTGGGTTGGTTGTGAGAGCAATCGGACGTGCTTCAGCCCCTAGTATTTGTGCATAATTTCATGATCTCTTATATTGTTACGTCTGAAAACTACAGACAGGTAAATTTATCTTGAATTATATTTGGCTTTTAAATCGCCAATACAGTACAAGGAATAACGATAACAGTATACGAGGCTGCAAACCGTGGAGCCCATCGAGATATATTGGACTTGTGTATTAAGCCGGGCAAGGAATTTAGTAGGAAGGGTAGAAGGGGAAAGGCTAGACGGGATAACTGATACGATAAAAAATAATACACATACACTGGTAGATAGACGGAGAGAGAGAGAGATTGATTTTGTTAATCAAACTTGACAAACATTTTTAATCGCGAGCAGCCCAGTTTTTCTGAACAAAATCAAACCTACTTAGCAGTTTTCCTTTAATGTATTACCAAGATATCAAAGACCGCAACTAGTGGAATATTATTAAACTCTTCTGTCACACCCTCACTTTCCCCTAGAACAAAGCGAACCGGTACATACTCGCTCAATAACACGCATACATGGACTTACTCCATTTTATTTCACGTATATATTGCCCCCATGTTCATGTAATTTACCTCTCCCTGGTTTTGTGACCCTGGGAAAAAATTAGTATTCACACCAAAAAGGAGTGAATAATGATACTCTCGTATATATAAGAAAATCTTACTATATTATATTTTGCTTTTTCAATATACTGGCATATTATAATTCCTATAGTATCATATATAAAATGTTTTCATATTAGACGATTAATACTATGCAAATTCCTGTTGAAACATATCATAATAATTACTAAAGCATATTGTAGATTCAGTATAGTCGTTCTTACTCAGACAACGACTGCCGCTGCCTGCAATGAAAACAAATAATAATAAAGCGTTCAATTGTAACACAGAAGATAAACATGCTGTAATTTGTGTGTTTCAATTGTGTACGGGTTATAATTGGGCTGGCTAAGCTGATTAACACTGCGCAAATGTACCATTCTTGTTAGAATTAATCGTTCAATAAATACAGAGAGTTCTCCTCTAAATTAATGATCTATCTATTGCCGGACGCCGTAATATCCGAAGTGGTGGCTACATACAAAACGGCCCCAGTCAGTCGACGCCCCTTCTCCCATCCAGCACTGCCTTCACTCATATACTTCTTAACTCCATCCTTCCACCTCTTACTCGGTCTACCTCTCTCTCTCTGTCCTTCCACCTCACTCTCGTACACCCTCTTAGTCATTCTCTCGCTTCCCATACGTTCCCCATGGCCGAACCATCTCAAGGTGTACCTTTTCACACTTTCCAGCACATCTACATCCGCACCACACCTCTCTTGTACTTCCTCATTTGTCTGTCTATCCCTCCATGTAACTCCGCACGCACTTCTCAAGTAACTCATTTCCACCCCTCTCACTCTTGGTCGGAGTTTCTCCACCAACGTCCATGCTTCGCTCCCGTAAGTCAATTTCAGGATTACCACACTGTCATGCAAGATCTTCTTTACTTCCATGCTGACCACCCTATTTCTTGTTACTGTTTTCCACGTTCCTACAACCTTCTTCCCCTGTTGCACCCTCTCCCGCACTTCTTCATCCATACTACCATCTTTACTTAACACACTGCCCAAATACTTTAAAGAGCTAATATGCTCCATAGCCTGACCGTTCAACCTCGCCTCACACTCTGTGGCTGCACCCCTTTCAAAGACCATAACCTTGCTCTTCCCCGCATTTACCTTTAGATTCTGTTTTTCACACACTATTCCAAACATATTTACCAGCTCCTGCAACTCCCATTCATTATCACTCATAAGAACTGTATCATCAGCAAACAGCAGTACAGGCAACTTCCAACCATTTCCTTCCCTTATCAGAGGTACACCAAATTCCACGGCTCTTCCTTGTATTTCTGTCATGACTCCATCCATATAATATATTGAACAACCATGGGGACATCACACACCCTTTATTCCCTAACCCAACATTCAGATCAAAGAACTCTCTCTGCTCATTTTCAACATGTACTGACACCTTTGCACCCTCATACATGCTCTTCACTGCTATCAGCAACTTACCGTCCACTCCATATATTCTCAGTACTTTCCACATACCTTATCCATCTACTTTGTCATAGGCCATCTCCAAGTCCATAAAGGCAGCATACAACTTATACCCCTTCTCCAGATATTTCTCCACAACTCATTTCAGGGCAAAAATCTGATCTACGCATCATCTTCCCTTCCTAAACCTGCCCTGCTCGTCACCTATCCATTTAATATATTATAAGATAAATATATATATATTGTATATACAGTATACAGTATATATATATATATATATATATATATATATATATATATATATATATATATATTAAAACCTGTTTCGCCTGACAAAACGCAGAATGAAAGGGGCTTTAATAAATTGAAGTATATGTAATATTCATTGGTCATGATAATCTGGATGTTAGTAAGGACTTAACAGTTGACCAGTCAATTACAAAGGGGGCAATGACTTCAAGATTGTTGGACAACGAATAACATCAAATCAGACAAACTAATATTTGTCAATCACGTCATAGGTAATTGGAATTATTCGTGACGAGACGTTAGTAGTATCAACTTTCAAAATGCGTGTAGATAAATTTAAAAAATCCAACTCTCGCCTAGTTAAATTCATAACTGAATAAATGATGTATATTGAGCGAGTACATAAGTGTGTTGCTTTTCGCTCGAACCAGTCAGTCTGTTACTGTTCGTATTCTTGTCAATGAGAAACGACATTAAGGGAGCCCACCTCGCTTTTTTTGTCTATCCAGGTGTCAATATTTTTCTGACGAGCGGTAGCGAGCCAGCATATATATATTTTTGTTTTGACAGCAAACTAGATTTGTACATTTTTCGATAGAACAATGTCTCCGGCAAAGCCGGGTTTCTCCATACAATGCTGGCTCGCCATCGCTCGCCAGGAAGAAATCGACACCTTGATTGGGATAAACGTCTGAAAACAGTTGGCTGAATGGGGCCGAATGGACACAAGCCAAAGAAAGAGAGAAAAGGAGAGAAAGATAAACAAAAACCTGGTTACCCCCCTTAAAAATGTATCATAAAATGTAGATATTGTATCATTTCCACGAATTTGTAAAATCATATTAGGTATATTCAGTGACCAAATTTAAACCACGTCCCCCACATATTCTCTCTCTCTCTCTCTCTCTTGCTCTCTTTCTCTCTCTCTCGCTCTTTCTCTCTCTCTCGCTCTTGCTCTCTTTCTCTCTCTTGCTCTCTTTCTCTCTCTCTCGCTCCGCTCTCTCTCTTTCTCTTTCTCTCGCTCGCTTTCTCTCTCTCTCTCTCTCTCTCTCTCTCTCTCTCTCTCTCTCTCTCTCTCTCTCTCTCTCTCTCTCTCTCTCATTGATCCAGATAGCCCCTCAGACCTCGTCTCCAGGTTGCTGAGTCAAAAGATAATGTTTTCACTTCATACTTTATCAAGTTTTTCCAGGAAAACTTTGACCCTTGGTCTTGGTTTAATTGGTGAACACACCTGGAGGACTCGTCCGTAATCCACTGGAATAGAAGTCTATTTTTCCCAATACTTGAAGCTGTTGAAGACTAGAATAGTTATTTGTTCTCTTAATATTGTTGTACATGTTCGTTCACATTGGTATGTACTATGTACTGTACCGGTACTTATTTATCATAATTGCCGAAGCAAATGTTTACTGTAACCTGCTCTATTTTTGCTCAAACACTGTCATACATAGGCCTACGCGCTAGATTCATGATTTTTTGTTTACTTATGTTTACTGTGTGTATACGCTTAAGTATGTGTGGGTGTGCATTCATCTTTATAACAATGTGGGTGTATATGCATGTTCTGTAAGTGAGTTTATATTTATTTGCAATTCCAGAGATCCTTTGTATATATATATATATATATATAAATATATATGAGACATTAACCCTTAACTGGCGGCGCGCAACATATGTAGAGTGAAAT
The DNA here is from genome assembly GCA_037953745.1 of Lithodes maja. NCBI lineage: Eukaryota > Metazoa > Arthropoda > Malacostraca > Decapoda > Lithodidae > Lithodes > Lithodes maja. Next base: position 7,752 of record JBAKBP010034422.1, on the reverse strand, counting down.
AAATTTGGACTATGTGGCGGTGCACGACAGGCTGTCGAGTGCCATTTTCAGCACGTAATGTTGCTGAGAGAGAGAGCTGAGCGGTGGGACGAACGTAGTAACCTCATGACTGCTCCCCACGACCACCGTGGACCTACTGAACTGTATTCCACCCTTCTCCCCCCTTTCTCACTCGCTACACAGGGAATTATGTACGGAAATTACCTTATTTTAGGGTTTTTGCACTCGTGTTGCACGATCGTTGCAAGAGAACCAGCGGTCGTACAAGGATGGTTCGGGTGTCATTGGAAAGCTCTGTTTATGCCCTTTCAGGGATTGATACTTGTTTTACGCTCTGGATCTTGTTTATGCATGAAAATGAGCACGGAAACAACCCTATTTAGGGTAAAACCCCCTGCTGTGTGGTACAGTGTAAAATACACACCACCCATTCTTAAGGCGTTAACACGGGCCTAAGGAAGACAGACAGGGGTCCTTGTATATTTTCCAGTTTCAATTTTCACCGAGAAATAACCTCCGTGAATAAATTAGTATGACTGAGTCCCTCTAATTCCCAACCACCGGGAGAGCTGACTCTGTATAATTATTCGAACTTCGTTATCAAACTAACTACTGTATATTAAGATATAAGAATGAATCTGTGATCTTCAGCAATGTGCGGGCGGATAAGTCACTTCATCACAAGTCACGTCACTTACAATCACTTCACCCACATTTTAATCTCATTCGCCTATAGCAAACCTAGCCTTACAAAACTGTAACTAACACAAAACTGCATAACTTGTCGAGAGGTGCTTCTTTTTCTCAACCACAATAAACCGTGAATAATTGTCCTAACGAAGTTAATGTAGTTCATGTAATAGACACTACCGACATTTGTCATGCTAGCCTAACAACGTATTCTTTATATTTTGTAACTGAAACCTATAGCAAGCATTCCCTTCGACCATGAGAGCTAAATATTCCTCCCCGCACTATCCTGTCGGTAATGTTTGAGAGTGGTGCCGCCACCACAACACCATTTTCAACTGAACGTGACCGACCATCCGTTTGCCTAATCGACCTATTAGTTACCCGCTATGTAGGTGTGTGCTATTGGATATGTCTCCTCACCAACAAGGGCTAAGCTTATTTTGTAGAATTTGATCAATATGAGTATTTTATGTTGCTTTAGGAAGTTTAGGGGATGCATATCAAAATAATGTAACATCCAATATTAGTGTGTTCGGTAGGAACCATAATAGCCATACTTGCAACAAGCAGTATGTTATTATGTTGTGTTTTCTATGTGAGTGAGGGAGACAAAAGGCAAAACTGCCTGAAAACGCGAAGTTTGAAGCAATTTAAGTCATAGGAGGAGGGAAAGACTGATCTAGGGAGAGAGTTCCAGAGCTCAGCTGTTGAACAGAAGAAAGACAGAGTAACGTTTCACTCTTGAGTTGGAGAGTTGCACAGAGTATGGGTGGGATTGTGTTGCAAAACGGGTACCACGTACCCTACGCAGAGGAGGTGATGTACACCTGAGGAGCTCTGATTATTGTAGTAGCGATAGAATAGCGAGAGAGATGCAACATTGCGGCAAAGATAGAGACAGTTTGCAGAGACTTGGTGAGTGGGCGAGAATTGATGATACGAAAGGCCTCCCTTTCTACTTTGTCTTTATATATATATATATATATATATATATATATATATATATATATATACAGTATATAACATCTCTCAAGAATTTGAATATAAATGTAGTATTCAATTATGAAAACTCCGTCAAGTCGACTTTGATCAAAAACAGCCCTAAAAATGATGCAGGTGGTGTATATTTCATTCCGTGTAAAGGATGTAATGACATATACATAGGACAAACTGGAAAAAGATTAGAGGTGAGAGTTAAACAACACAAACAATCAGTAAGGTCAGCTCAAGAATCTAATGGTATTTTTAAACATAAACAAAGACAAAACCATCATGCAAATTGGGATGAGGCTAAGATGATCTACTGGTCAAGCTGCTATTATGAAAGACTATTTGCCGAGTCCGCCTTGATCAGAGATTGTATAAACACTATGAATCTAAATGATGGCCTTTACAAAATAGATAACATCCTGCTAAATCTCCTCAATGAAAATGATAAAATAAAAAGAGCTAGAAATAGATGTCCAGACCGTCAGATTATAGATTGAAACAGCTTGTAGTTTGAGACCTGACCATTTATGTGGTCAGTACTAATACTAATACTAATACTAATACTAATCTTAGTATTAGATTGTACCTTATTAATACTATACACATGAGGTATGATCACTATGTATTTTCTTTGTGTTTTGTTTTGTTTTATAATAATTATTGTATATATGTATGTTAATGTATGTATACAGTACATGTGTGTGTGTGTAAGTAGGTGTGTGTATGTATATGTTCTGACATACGGAGCCCTGTATGTTAATTTAAGAGTTAGAATTAGAGTTGAAGGAGCCGCACTACCCAAACGGTGAAGCAGACTAGCGAGCGAACTAGCGAGTGGGGAAACTACCTCGCCCGCATACCTGCAAACAAGCCTTCACACCTGCGTGCGTCATAGGGGACCCTGCAAACTACCTCGATGCCACGATGCTATGACGTATGATCGACGCCGGGAGCTGTGATTGGACCAGGCACCTGCTATGCAACTCGAGGAGCTATGATAGGGGCGCGCACCATCACTCGCCTCCTGATTCGTTCCTACACCATCATTGTTTGGTATATAAGACCCGAGTTGTGGGCATTCAAATCAGTCTCATTTGGAGTTGGGGAAGGTGAACTTGCAGCTGGAGGAAGACGGGGTGAAGTATTTTAATGGGATTGTGACTGTCAGTCAGATTATATAAATGTGTGTTAAGTGTGTTCGGTGTAAACACTTACGTTATGTTGGTTAGTGAGATATGTGATTGGGAATTAACGTGAACGCTACTATTATGTGTTTAACTATTTGATTGCGAATTAACGTTAACGCTACTATTATTGTGTACTTAACTATTTGATTGCGAATTAACGTTAACGCTATTATTATGTACTTAACTATTTTAGTTGACTAACTTGTGGACTAAAGCAACTCTTTAAGTAATTGGGTTATGATGAAAGTAATACTATTGTTTTATATTAATACTTACGAGTTCTTTCATTTTCTTTGAATTAAGCTTACATTGCTTAACGGTGCTTAGTACGGTGATGCTATTGTCTCGTATTAGTAATATCGCCTTAGACTAACATGGCTGTGTTAATATTACTTCTAGTGATTTCCTAAGCTGAAGAAAATTCTTTTGCTTCAAAATATTATATTTTGCTTTTCATATTATTTGAGTGAGACCTGAATCGAATCTATGAAACGATCCTGTAACTTTATTTACTCATAATCAAACCAATGTTACGTGGTTAAGAAATACATTTAACTAATTATTAAATATATATCTAACTTTTTATGTGACTTTGATATTACTCCTGATGATAATAATAATATAATCCTATTAACGTAAGACAAGAACCAAGAATAATTACATTAAATATAAATAAAAGGACATAAGAAAACTATCTATTCATTTCAAAAAGGGTAAGAGACAGAAATATTCTTACTTTAATATTTATCTTTCAAGACTTTTTATAGAATTAATAGTCCTTCTTTAGATATAACTTATTCTGTTCATAACCATAGCCTACTAAGCTTCGGTTAAATAATAATTCTTTATAAATACTACATGACTTTAATTAGTTTCAGTATTTTTCATAGTTAAAGAGTGTCAGTCAATAAAGGATACTAAGTCCTAAGATCCAAAAGGAAAGGAAGCAACAACAGGAATTGTTTTTATTAGATTTTACTTTTGTTTTGCCTTCAGCTGACTGATACCTTAATATATATCTCTGTGCTATCTAGATTCATCAAGTTAACCACTTGAGGATCAAGATACGTAACAATGTGTGTTTATGTATAATTTATATACTGTGTAGCTGTGAGGGGGATTAGCCAGGTGTGGGCTATTCGTCCTTATAAGTAGGGTTGGATATGGGTAGGATCTGCCTTGTGTGACCTTTCGGCTTTCTGCAGACTCCCATATTTGTTGTTTCTTTTTCTATTTTTCTTATATATGTAATTTTTATGTGTATGTATGTAATGTATGTGTGTATACAGTATGCATGTATATGTGTATGTTTATGTATTTCTACAGGTATAGGTTGTCTTCATATTTACATAAGTTACGATAACAGTTTGAAAGTGATCTGCAAGTTCATTGAGGTGTATCAAATTGTATATATGATTAGATTGTATTGTTAGGCACATTTCAATGTATATATGTACATATATGTTGTATATAAATTAAGTATGTTCCTAAAAATATGGCAACAGGCAGTAGGCTGGCAACACTTTTTGTATTTATATGCTAGTTAGCAACTCACAGATGATTTAGGACGGGTATTTAAGCCTCACTCTCCCCCTGTTTTTTTGTATTACCCTGAAGATGTCTTGAGAGAATAGACGAAAGCTTGGTGTTCCATTGTTTCAATTTTCCTAGCGAGTTTTACTATATATATATATATATATATATATATATATATATATATATATATACATACAGTATATACGATAAATATAGCTTAACAAAACTTGATAAGAAATAAAACTCGATAAATAATAGTGAGATTCGGGATATTCAACTCCAGGTCCATACAAAATATACTACTACTAGACATTATGGAAAGCATTTCGCAAAGGAAACTATAACATTTTATAAACACATATGAACAACTTGATTCAATGTTCTGGAATGCGCGTACACCTTTATTATCTATATTGTATTAATTTCACCACAACACCAAACTCACCCAATGAAATCAATTAAAGTATATATGTGATCCACCGGGATTCGAACCTGGGTTATCACACACAGATTTTTGCCACCTTCACTAGCTCACAAACAAATTAACTTTCTATCTCTATGTATCTATCTATCTCTATCTATCTATCTCTGTCTATCTATCTATCTTAGCATGCTTAGTTTTAAAGGAAACCATTTTAAGATATAATTCTTTAAGCTCAAATGTATATGCCTCTTTTATAGATCTGAAGAAAGCGTTTGATAAAGTTAATCATTTTAAGCTTATTCATAAACTTTTAAAATTAAATATTCCTATTTTGTATGTAAATATTTTATATTTCTTATATAGGAATCAAAGTGTAGCTACTAAGCATAAAGATGCAGTATCAGATCCTTGGAAAATTAAAAATGGAGTGAGACAAGGTGGTATTCTGTCAACAGTTCTATTTAATATTTACATTAATGACATGATAGAAAAAGTATCTGAGAGTAGTACAGGCTGCAAGTTGGGTAACAGATCTAGCAACATAATTGCTTATGCCGATGACTTGGTTCTGCTTTCTCCTTCTTCATCAGGTTTACAAGAATTATTGAACATAATTGAAAATGTTCCTCTGTGGTGGAGGGGTGAGAAATTTCCACCACCGCTTTCTCCGGTGAGACGTAGAAGTCGGCTATAGGGGATCGGGGGCGGGGGCCTGGTATCCTTCTCCCTTAAATTAATCTACCAAAAAAACGAGACAGAGATAGGGGCGAGGGAACGCGTTCGTGGTCCCGGACCCTGAGAGTAGGAGCTTTAAATGTGCGTGGATGTGGTGCGAGTGAGAAGCGAGAGGATATTGGAAGGTTATTTGAAAGAAGGATGTATGATGTCCTTGCACTGAATGAAACAAAGATGAAAGGAGAGGGAGAAGTGGATTTTGGAAACGTGATCGGTAGAAAGTCTGGAGTAGACGAGGGAGTCAGGGGGAAAGAAGGAGTGGCTATTATTGTGAAGGAGGAGTTGAGAGAGTTTATAAAAGAGTGGAAAGAGGTGTCATCAAGGCTAATGTGGGTGAGAATGCGGTTTAAGGGTGAAAGGTGGGTTTTTGTAAGTGCGTATGGACCAGGAAGTGAAAGAGAGTTAGACGAGGTAGAGGGTTTCTGGGAGGATTTGAGAGATTGTCTGCAAGGGTTTGATGAAAATGAAAATGTTATAGTTTTAGGGGACCTAAATGCTAGGGTAGGAAATGAGCCTGTTGAGGGAGTCCTCGGTAGTTTTGGTGTGGATGGTGTAAACGAGAGTGGAGAAAGACTGAAAAATGTATGTGAAGAGTGTAGATTGAGTGTAGGTAATACGTTCTTCAAAAAAAGGCGTATACACAAGTACACCTGGCATAGACTTGTGAGGGGAGAGACTGTAGAGAGGGCATTGATGGATTATGTGCTGGTGACAAGGGAAAGATTGTGTAGACTGCTGGATGTGAATGTGATGAGAGGTGAGGCGGAGGGTATGTCAGATCATTACCTGGTGGAGGGAAAGCTAAGAGTTAAGAGTTACAGGAGAATAAGAGACAAGCGTGAAGTAAGAGAGGTAATAAAAGTTAGTGAGTTAGAGAAGAGTGAAAAAGAGAGGGAGTACAAGGAAAGACTAAATGAAAAGTGGATGGAAGTGAGAGAGATGGAAGAGAGAGAAGTAGAGATTGAATGGCAACAGTTTAAGGAAGGAGTGAAAGCAAGTGCAGAGGTAGTATGCGGCAAAAGGAAAGTAGGAGGCAGAGGTATCAGGAAGGGAAGCGAGTGGTGGAATGATACGGTGAGAAAGGCAGTTGAGGAGAAGAGACAGTGTTTTGAGAGGGTTTTACAGGATGGTAGTGTTGAGGTATGGGAGAGGTACAAGGAGAAAAGGAGAGAGGCAAAACGAAAAATTAGAGAAGCGAAAAAAGATGCAAACGAAAGGTGGGGCCAAAGGCTGAGTGAGAATTTTGAAGAACGAAAGAAGATGTTCTGGAAGGAGATAAATAAAGTAAGGAAAGGAGGACAAAAGAGGGAAGAGTCAGTGAAAGATGAAAATGGAGAATTACTAGTGGAACCAGTTGAAGTGAGGAAAAGATATGCCGAGTATTTTTAATCTTTGTTAAATACAAGAGATGGAAGAGCAGCAGTGATTGAAGCAGAGGTGGATGGAGATAGGTTACCCAGGCCACCCAGGTGGCAGGGAATGAATGAAAGGATTGAGGAAAATGAGGTGAAAGAAGCAGTGAAACAAATGAGAGCGGGAAAAGCAGAAGGTTTGGATGGTATTGCTGTGGAGTGTATAAAGAAGGGTGGAGATGTGATAATAGATTGGTTGGTGAGACTTTTCAATGTGTGCTTTGCTGTGTCAATGGTACCAATAGACTGGAAGAGTGCATGTATTGTGCCGTTGTACAAGGGGAAGGGAGATCGGCAGGAGTGTTCAAGTTATAGAGGTATTAGTTTATTGTCAGTGGTTGGAAAGCTGTATGGCAGGGTGTTGATAGAGAGGATAATAAAGTGTACGGAAGTTGCAATAGGAGAAGAACAGTGCGGTTTTAGGAGGGGAAGAGGGTGCGTGGATCAGATGTTTGCAGTAAGACAGTTATGCGAGAAGTATTTAGAGAAGCATAAGGAGATATTTTGGGCTTTTATGGACGTGTGGACCGTGAAGCAATGTGGAAGGTGTTAAGGATTTATGAAATAGGAGGAAATTTGTTAGAAGCAGTTAAGAGTTTTTATGAAGGGAGCAGAGCATGTGTGAGAGTAGGAAATGGTGAGTTGAGTGAATGGTTTGAGGTAAAGGTAGGTTTGCGACAGGGTTGTGTAATGTCACCATGGCTGTTTAATATGTTTATGGATGGTGTGGTGAGGGAGGTGAAAAGGAGAACTATGGGAAGAGGATTGGGTTTAG
>JBAKBP010034421.1:0-20708 GCA_037953745.1 Lithodes maja | reverse complement strand
GTTTAGAGCCTCTATAACTGGGCTATCTACACGAGACGTAGACATATAATATAGCTAAAATCAGCCTCAAAACTAGGCTAGTTAACATTGAATTGACCAAAATAATATTCTCTGGAAAAATATTTTCTGAGATTGGACACTAAAGTGAATTGGTCTTGTATGGTGGAGACACGAAGCGGGGTTTAGAGCTACGAAACGCGGTTTAGAGCCTCTATAACTGGGCTATCTACACGAGAAGTAGACATATAATATAGCTAAAATCAGCCTAAAAACTAGGCTAGTTAACATTGAATTGACCAAAATAATATTCTCTCGAAAAATATTTTCTGAGATTGGACACTAAAGTGAATTGGTCTTGTATGGTGGAGACACGAAGCGGGGTTTAGAGACTCTATAACTGGGCTATCTACACGAGACGTAGACATATAATATAGCTAAAATCAGCCTAAAAACTAGGCTAGTTAACATTGAATTGACCAAAATAATATTCTCTGGAAAAATATTTTCTGAGATTGGACACTAAAGTGAATTGGTCTTGTATGGTGGAGACACGAAGCGGGGTTTAGAGCCTCTATAACTGGGCTATCTACACGAGACGTAGACATATAATATAGCTAAAATCAGCCGAAAAAATAAGCTAGTTAACATTGAATTGACCAAAATAATATTCTCTGGAAAAATATTTTCTGAGATTGGACACTAAAGTGAATTGGTCTTGTATGGTGGAGACACGAAGCGGGGTTTAGAGCCTCTATAACTGGGCTATCTACACGAGACGTAGACATATAATATAGCTAAAATCAGCCCAAAAACTAGGCTAGTTAACATTGAATTGACCAAAATAATATTCTCTCGAAAAATATTTTCTGAGATTGGACACTAAAGTGAATTGGTCTTGTATGGTGGAGACACAAAGCGGGGTTTAGAGACTCTATAACTGGGCTATCTACACGAGACGTAGACATATAATATAGCTAAAATCAGCCTAAAAACTAGGCTAGTTAACATTGAATTGACCAAAATAATATTCTCTGGAAAAATATTTTCTGAGATTGGACACTAAAGTGAATTGGTCTTGTATGGTGGAGACACGAAGCGGGGTTTATAGCCTCTATAACTGGGCTATCTACACGAGACGTAGACATATAATATAGCTAAAATCAGCCTAAAAATTAGGCTAGTTAACATTGAATTGACCAAAATAATATTCTCTGGAAAAATATTTTCTGAGATTGGACACTAAAGTGAATTGGTCTTGTATGGTGGAGACACGAAGCGGGGTTTAGAGCCTCTATAACTGGGCTATCTACACGAGACGTAGACATATAATATAGCTAAAATCAGCCTAAAAACTAGGCTAGTTAACATTGAATTGACCAAAATAATATTCTCTCGAAAAATATTTTCTGAGATTGGACACTAAAGTGAATTGGTCTTGTATGGTGGAGACACGAAACGCGATTTAGAGCCTCTATAACTGGGCAATCTACACGAGAGGTAGACATATAATATAGCTAAAATCAGCCTAAAAACTAGGCTAGTTAACATTGAATTGACCAAAATAATATTCTCTGGAAAAATATTTTCTGAGATTGGACACTAAAGTGAATTGGTCTTGTATGGTGGAGACACGAAGCGGGGTTTAGAGACTCTATAACTGGGCTATCTACACGAGACGTAGACATATAATATAGCTAAAATCAGCCTAAAAACTAGGCTAGTTAACATTGAATTGACCAAAATAATATTCTCTCGAAAAATATTTTCTGAGATTGGACACTAAAGTGAATTGGTCTTGTATGGTGGAGACACGAAGCGGGGTTTAGAGCCTCTATAACTGGGCTATCTACACGAGAGGTAGACATATAATAGAGCTAAAATCAGCCTAAAAACTAGACTAGTTAACATTGAATTGACCAAAATAATATTCTCTCGAAAAATATTTTCTGAGATTGGACACTAAAGTGAATTGGTCTTGTATGGTGGAGACACGAAACGCGATTTAGAGCCTCTATAACTGGGCTATCTACACGAGAGGTAGACATATAATATAGCTAAAATCAGCCTAAAAACTAGGCTAGTTAACATTGAATTGACCAAAATAATATTCTCTCGAAAAATATTTTCTGAGATTGGACACTAAAGTGAATTGGTCTTGTATGGTGGAGACACGAAGCGGGGTTTAGAGACTCTATAACTGGGCTATCTACACGAGACGTAGACATATAATATAGCTAAAATCAGCCTAAAAACTAGGCTAGTTAACATTGAATTGACCAAAATAATATTCTCTCGAAAAATATTTTCTGAGATTGGACACTAAAGTGAATTGGTCTTGTATGGTGGAGACACGAAGCGGGGTTTAGAGACTCTATAACTGGGCTATCTACACGAGACGTAGACATATAATATAGCTAAAATCAGCCTAAAAACTAGGCTAGTTAACATTGAATTGACCAAAATAATATTCTCTCGAAAAATATTTTCTGAGATTGGACACTAAAGTGAATTGGTCTTGTATGGTGGAGACACGAAGCGGGGTTTAGAGACTCTATAACTGGGCTATCTACACGAGACGTAGACATATAATATAGCTAAAATCAGCCTAAAAACTAGGCTAGTTAACATTGAATTGACCAAAATAATATTCTCTCGAAAAATATTTTCTGAGATTGGACACTAAAGTGAATTGGTCTTGTATGGTGGAGACATGAAGCGGGGTTTAGAGACTCTATAACTGGGCTATCTACACGAGACGTAGACATATAATATAGCTAAAATCAGCCTAAAAACTAGCTTAGTTAACATTGAATTGACCAAAATAATATTCTCTCGAAAAATATTTTCTGAGATTGGACACTAAAGTGAATTGGTCTTGTAAGGTGGAGACACGAAGCGGGGTTTAGAGACTCTATAACTGGGCTATCTACACGAGACGTAGACATATAATATAGCTAAAATCAGCCTAAAAACTAGGCTAGTTAACATTGAATTGACCAAAATAATATTCTCTCGAAAAATATTTTCTGAGATTGGACACTAAAGTGAATTGGTCTTGTATGGTGGAGACACGAAGCGGGGTTTAGAGACTCTATAACTGGGCTATCTACACGAGACGTAGACATATAATATAGCTAAAATCAGCCTAAAAACTAGGCTAGTTAACATTGAATTGACCAAAATAATATTCTCTCGAAAAATATTTTCTGAGATTGGACACTAAAGTGAATTGGTCTTGTATGGTGGAGACACGAAGCGGGGTTTAGAGACTCTATAACTGGGCTATCTACACGAGACGTAGACATATAATATAGCTAAAATCAGCCTAAAATCTAGGCTAGTTAACATTGAATTGACCAAAATAATATTCTCTGGAAAAATATTTTCTGAGATTGGACACTAAAGTGAATTGGTCTTGTATGGTGGAGACACGAAGCGGGGTTTAGAGCCTCTATTACTGGGCTATCTACACGAGACGTAGACATATAATATAGCTAAAATCAGCCTCAAAACTAGGCTAGTTAACATTGAATTGACCAAAATAATATTCTCTGGAAAAATATTTTCTGAGATTGGACACTAAAGTGAATTGGTCTTGTATGGTGGAGACACGAAGCGGGGTTTAGAGCTACGAAACGCGGTTTAGAGCCTCTATAACTGGGCTATCTACACGAGAAGTAGACATATAATATAGCTAAAATCAGCCTAAAAACTAGGCTAGTTAACATTGAATTGACCAAAATAATATTCTCTCGAAAAATATTTTCTGAGATTGGACACTAAAGTGAATTGGTCTTGTATGGTGGAGACACGAAGCGGGGTTTAGAGACTCTATAACTGGGCTATCTACACGAGACGTAGACATATAATATAGCTAAAATCAGCCTAAAAACTAGGCTAGTTAACATTGAATTGACCAAAATAATATTCTCTGGAAAAATATTTTCTGAGATTGGACACTAAAGTGAATTGGTCTTGTATGGTGGAGACACGAAGCGGGGTTTAGAGCCTCTATAACTGGGCTATCTACACGAGACGTAGACATATAATATAGCTAAAATCAGCCTAAAAACTAGGCTAGTTAACATTGAATTGACCAAAATAATATTCTCTGGAAAAATATTTTCTGAGATTGGACACTAAAGTGAATTGGTCTTGTATGGTGGAGACACGAAGCGGGGTTTAGAGCCTCTATAACTGGGCTATCTACACGAGACGTAGACATATAATATAGCTAAAATCAGCCCAAAAACTAGGCTAGTTAACATTGAATTGACCAAAATAATATTCTCTCGAAAAATATTTTCTGAGATTGGACACTAAAGTGAATTGGTCTTGTATGGTGGAGACACAAAGCGGGGTTTAGAGACTCTATAACTGGGCTATCTACACGAGACGTAGACATATAATATAGCTAAAATCAGCCTAAAAACTAGGCTAGTTAACATTGAATTGACCAAAATAATATTCTCTGGAAAAATATTTTCTGAGATTGGACACTAAAGTGAATTGGTCTTGTATGGTGGAGACACGAAGCGGGGTTTAGAGCCTCTATAACTGGGCTATCTACACGAGACGTAGACATATAATATAGCTAAAATCAGCCTAAAAAGTAGGCTAGTTAACATTGAATTGACCAAAATAATATTCTCTGGAAAAATATTTTCTGAGATTGGACACTAAAGTGAATTGGTCTTGTATGGTGGAGACACGAAGCGGGGTTTAGAGCCTCTATAACTGGGCTATCTACACGAGACGTAGACATATAATATAGCTAAAATCAGCCTAAAAACTAGGCTAGTTAACATTGAATTGACCAAAATAATATTCTCTCGAAAAATATTTTCTGAGATTGGACACTAAAGTGAATTGGTCTTGTATGGTGGAGACACGAAACGCGATTTAGAGCCTCTATAACTGGGCTATCTACACGAGAGGTAGACATATAATATAGCTAAAATCAGCCTAAAAACTAGGCTAGTTAACATTGAATTGACCAAAATAATATTCTCTGGAAAAATATTTTCTGAGATTGGACACTAAAGTGAATTGGTCTTGTATGGTGGAGACACGAAGCAGGGTTTAGAGACTCTATAACTGGGCTATCTACACGAGACGTAGACATATAATATAGCTAAAATCAGCCTAAAAACTAGGCTAGTTAACATTGAATTGACCAAAATAATATTCTCTCGAAAAATATTTTCTGAGATTGGACACTAAAGTGAATTGGTCTTGTATGGTGGAGACACGAAGCGGGGTTTAGAGCCTCTATAACTGGGCTATCTACACGAGAGGTAGACATATAATAGAGCTAAAATCAGCCTAAAAACTAGACTAGTTAACATTGAATTGACCAAAATAATATTCTCTCGAAAAATATTTTCTGAGATTGGACACTAAAGTGAATTGGTCTTGTATGGTGGAGACACGAAACGCGATTTAGAGCCTCTATAACTGGGCTATCTACACGAGAGGTAGACATATAATAGAGCTAAAATCAGCCTAAAAACTAGGCTAGTTAACATTGAATTGACCAAAATAATATTCTCTCGAAAAATATTTTCTGAGATTGGACACTAAAGTGAATTGGTCTTGTATGGTGGAGACACGAAACGCGATTTAGAGCCTCTATAACTGGGCTATCTACACGAGAGGTAGACATATAATAGAGCTAAAATCAGCCTAAAAACTAGGCTAGTTAACATTGAATTGACCAAAATAATATTCTCTCGAAAAATATTTTCTGAGATTGGACACTAAAGTGAATTGGTCTTGTATGGTGGAGACACGAAACGCGATTTAGAGCCTCTATAACTGGGCTATCTACACGAGAGGTAGACATATAATATAGCTAAAATCAGCCTAAAAACTAGGCTAGTTAACATTGAATTGACCAAAATAATATTCTCTGGAAAAATATTTTCTGAGATTGGACACTAAAGTGAATTGGTCTTGTATGGTGGAGACACGAAGCGGGGTTTAGAGCCTCTATAACTGGGCTATCTACACGAGACGTAGACATATAATATAGCTAAAATCAGCCTTAAAAACTAGGCTAGTTAACATTGAATTGACCAAAATAATATTCTCTCGAAAAATATTTTCTGAGATTGGACACTAAAGTGAATTGGTCTTGTATGGTGGAGACACGAAGCGGGGTTTAGAGCCTCTATAACTGGGCTATCTACACGAGACGTAGACATATAATATAGCTAAAATCAGCCTAAAATCTAGGCTAGTTAACATTGAATTGACCAAAATAATATTCTCTCGAAAAATATTTTCTGAGATTGGACACTAAAGTGAATTGGTCTTGTATGGTGGAGACACGAAGCGGGGTTTAGAGACTCTATAACTGGGCTATCTACACGAGACGTAGACATATAATATAGCTAAAATCAGCCTAAAAACTAGGCTAGTTAACATTGAATTGACCAAAATAATATTCTCTCGAAAAATATTTTCTGAGATTGGACACTAAAGTGAATTGGTCTTGTATGGTGGAGACACGAAGCGGGGTTTAGAGACTCTATAACTGGGCTATCTACACGAGACGTAGACATATAATATAGCTAAAATCAGCCTAAAAACTAGGCTAGTTAACATTGAATTGACCAAAATAATATTCTCTCGAAAAATATTTTCTGAGATTGGACACTAAAGTGAATTGGTCTTGTATGGTGGAGACACGAAGCGGGGTTTAGAGACTCTATAACTGGGCTATCTACACGAGACGTAGACATATAATATAGCTAAAATCAGCCTAAAAACTAGGCTAGTTAACATTGAATTGACCAAAATAATATTCTCTCGAAAAATATTTTCTGAGATTGGACACTAAAGTGAATTGGTCTTGTATGGTGGAGACACGAAGCGGGGTTTGAGACTCTATAACTGGGCTATTTACACGAGACGTAGACATATAATATAGCTAAAATCAGCCTAAAAACTAGGCTAGTTAACATTGAATTGACCAAAATAATATTCTCTCGAAAAATATTTTCTGAGATTGGACACTAAAGTGAATTGGTCTTGTATGGTGGAGACACGAAGCGGGGTTTAGAGACTCTATAACTGGGCTATCTACGAGAGACGTAGACATATAATATAGCTAAAATCAGCCTAAAAACTAGGCTAGTTAACATTGAATTGACCAAAATAATATTCTCTCGAAAAATATTTTCTGAGATTGGACACTAAAGTGAATTAGTCTTGTATGGTGGAGACACGAAGCGGGGTTTAGAGACTCTATAACTGGGCTATCTACACGAGACGTAGACATATAATATAGCTAAAATCAGCCTAAAAACTAGGCTAGTTAACATTGAATTGACCAAAATAATATTCTCTCGAAAAATATTTTCTGAGATTGGACACTAAAGTGAATTGGTCTTGTATGGTGGAGACACGAAGCGGGGTTTAGAGCCTCTATAACTGGGCTATCTACACGAGACGTAGACATATAATATAGCTAAAATCAGCCTAAAAACTAGGCTAGTTAACATTGAATTGACCAAAATAATATTCTCTGGAAAAATATTTTCTGAGATTGGACACTAAAGTGAATTGGTCTTGTATGGTGGAGACACGAAGCGGGGTTTAGAGCTACGAAACGCGGTTTAGAGCCTCTATAACTGGGCTATCTACACGAGACGTAGACATATAATATAGCTAAAATCAGCCTAAAAACTAGGCTAGTTAACATTGAATTGACCAAAATAATATTCTCTGGAAAAATATTTTCTGAGATTGGACACTAAAGTGAATTGGTCTTGTATGGTGGAGACACGAAGCGGGGTTTAGAGACTCTATAACTGGGCTATCTACACGAGACGTAGACATATAATATAGCTAAAATCAGCCTAAAAACTAGGCTAGTTAACATTGAATTGACCAAAATAATATTCTCTCGAAAAATATTTTCTGAGATTGGACACTAAAGTGAATTGGTCTTGTATGGTGGAGACACGAAGCGGGGTTTAGAGACTCTATAACTGGGCTATCTACACGAGAGGTAGACATATAATAGAGCTAAAATCAGCCTAAAAACTAGGCTAGTTAACATTGAATTGACCAAAATAATATTCTCTCGAAAAATATTTTCTGAGATTGGACACTAAAGTGAATTGGTCTTGTATGGTGGAGACACGAAACGCGATTTAGAGCCTCTATAACTGGGCTATCTACACGAGAGGTAGACATATAATAGAGCTAAAATCAGCCTAAAAACTAGGCTAGTTAACATTGAATTGACCAAAATAATATTCTCTCGAAAAATATTTTCTGAGATTGGACACTAAAGTGAATTGGTCTTGTATGGTGGAGACACGAAACGCGATTTAGAGCCTCTATAACTGGGCTATCTACACGAGAGGTAGACATATAATATAGCTAAAATCAGCCTAAAAACTAGGCTAGTTAACATTGAATTGACCAAAATAATATTCTCTGGAAAAATATTTTCTGAGATTGGACACTAAAGTGAATTGGTCTTGTATGGTGGAGACACGAAGCGGGGTTTAGAGCCTCTATAACTGGGCTATCTACACGAGACGTAGACATATAATATAGCTAAAATCAGCCTAAAAACTAGGCTAGTTAACATTGAATTGACCAAAATAATATTCTCTCGAAAAATATTTTCTGAGATTGGACACTAAAGTGAATTGGTCTTGTATGGTGGAGACACGAAGCGGGGTTTAGAGCCTCTATAACTGGGCTATCTACACGAGACGTAGACATATAATATAGCTAAAATCAGCCTAAAAACTAGGCTAGTTAACATTGAATTGACCAAAATAATATTCTCTCGAAAAATATTTTCTGAGATTGGACACTAAAGTGAATTGGTCTTGTATGGTGGAGACACGAAGCGGGGTTTAGAGACTCTATAACTGGGCTATCTACACGAGACGTAGACATATAATATAGCTAAAATCAGCCTAAAAACTAGGCTAGTTAACATTGAATTGACCAAAATAATATTCTCTCGAAAAATATTTTCTGAGATTGGACACTAAAG
The DNA here is from genome assembly GCA_037953745.1 of Lithodes maja. Taxonomy (NCBI): domain Eukaryota; kingdom Metazoa; phylum Arthropoda; class Malacostraca; order Decapoda; family Lithodidae; genus Lithodes; species Lithodes maja. Next base: position 11,683 of record JBAKBP010034421.1, on the reverse strand, counting down.
TGAATTGGTCTTGTATGGTGGAGACACGAAGCGGGGTTTAGAGACTCTATAACTGGGCTATCTACACGAGACGTAGACATATAATATAGCTAAAATCAGCCTAAAAACTAGGCTAGTTAACATTGAATTGACCAAAATAATATTCTCTCGAAAAATATTTTCTGAGATTGGACACTAAAGTGAATTGGTCTTGTATGGTGGAGACACGAAGCGGGGTTTAGAGACTCTATAACTGGGCTATCTACACGAGACGTAGACATATAATATAGCTAAAATCAGCCTAAAAACTAGGCTAGTTAACATTGAATTGACCAAAATAATATTCTCTCGAAAAATATTTTCTGAGATTGGACACTAAAGTGAATTGGTCTTGTATGGTGGAGACACGAAGCGGGGTTTAGAGACTCTATAACTGGGCTATCTACACGAGACGTAGACATATAATATAGCTAAAATCAGCCTAAAAACTAGGCTAGTTAACATTGAATTGACCAAAATAATATTCTCTCGAAAAATATTTTCTGAGATTGGACACTAAAGTGAATTGGTCTTGTATGGTGGAGACACGAAGCGGGGTTTAGAGACTCTATAACTGGGCTATCTACGCGAGACGTAGACATATAATATAGCTAAAATCAGCCTAAAAACTAGGCTAGTTAACATTGAATTGACCAAAATAATATTCTCTCGAAAACTATTTTCTGAGATTGGACACTAAAGTGAATTAGTCTTGTATGGTGGAGACACGAAGCGGGGTTTAGAGACTCTATAACTGGGCTATCTACACGAGACGTAGACATATAATATAGCTAAAATCAGCCTAAAAACTAGGCTAGTTAACATTGAATTGACCAAAATAATATTATCTCGAAAAATATTTTCTGAGATTGGACACTAATGTGAATTGGTCTTGTATGGTGGAGACACGAAGCGGGGTTTAAAGCCTCTATAACTGGGCTATCTACACGAGACGTAGACATATAATATAGCTAAAATCAGCCTAAAAACTAGGCTAGTTAACATTGAATTGACCAAAATAATATTCTCTGGAAAAATATTTTCTGAGATTGGACACTAAAGTGAATTGGTCTTGTATGGTGGAGACACGAAGCGGGGTTTAGAGCTACGAAACGCGGTTTAGAGCCTCTATAACTGGGCTATCTACACGAGACGTAGACATATAATATAGCTAAAATCAGCCTAAAAACTAGGCTAGTTAACATTGAATTGACCAAAATAATATTCTCTGGAAAAATATTTTCTGAGATTGGACACTAAAGTGAATTGGTCTTGTATGGTGGAGACACGAAGCGGGGTTTAGAGACTCTATAACTGGGCTATCTACACGAGACGTAGACATATAATATAGCTAAAATCAGCCTAAAAACTAGGCTAGTTAACATTGAATTGACCAAAATAATATTCTCTGGACAAATATTTTCTGAGATTGGACACTAAAGTGAATTGGTCTTGTATGGTGGAGACACGAAACGCGATTTAGAGCCTCTATAACTGGGCTATCTACACGAGAGGTAGACATATAATAGAGCTAAAATTAGCCTAAAAACTAGGCTAGTTAACATTGAATTGACCAAAATAATATTCTCTCGAAAAATATTTTCTGAGATTGGACACTAAAGTGAATTGGTCTTGTATGGTGGAGACATGAAACGCGATTTAGAGCCTCTATAACTGGGCTATCTACACGAGAGGTAGACATATAATATAGCTAAAATCAGCCTAAAAACTAGGCTAGTTAACATTGAATTGACCAAAATAATATTCTCTGGAAAAATATTTTCTGAGATTGGACACTAAAGTGAATTGGTCTTGTATGGTGGAGACACAAAGCGGGGTTTAGAGCCTCTTTAACTGGGCTATCTACACGAGACGTAGACATATAATATAGCTAAAATCAGCCTAAAAACTAGGCTAGTTAACATTGAATTGATCAAAATAATATTCTCTCGAAAAATATTTTCTGAGATTGGACACTAAAGTGAATTGGTCTTGTATGGTGGAGACACGAAGCGGGGTTTAGAGACTCTATAACTGGGCTATCTACATGAGACGTAGACATATAATATAGCTAAAATCAGCCTAAAAACTAGGCTAGTTAACATTGAATTGACCAAAATAATATTCTCTCGAAAAATATTTTCTGAGATTGGACACTAAAGTGAATTGGTCTTGTATGGTGGAGACACGAAGCGGGGTTTAGAGCCTCTATAACTGGGCTATCTACACGAGACGTAGACATATAATAGAGCTAAAATCAGCCTAAAAACTAGGCTAGTTAACATTGAATTGACCAAAATAATATTCTCTGGAAAAATATTTTCTGAGATTGGACACTAAAGTGAATTGGTCTTGTATGGTGGAGACACGAAACGCGATTTATAGCCTCTATAACTGGGCTATCTACACGAGAGGTAGACATATAATAGAGCTAAAATCAGCCTAAAAACTAGGCTAGTTAACATTGAATTGACCAAAATAATATTCTCTCGAAAAATATTTTCTGAGATTGGACACTAAAGTGAATTGGTCTTGTATGGTGGAGACACGAAACACGATTTAGAGCCTCTATAACTGGGCTATCTACACGAGAGGTAGACATATAATATAGCTAAAATCAGCCTAAAAACTAGGCTAGTTAACATTGAATTGACCAAAATAATATTCTCTGGAAAAATATTTTCTGAGATTGGACACTAAAGTGAATTGGTCTTGTATGGTGGAGACACGAAGCGGGGTTTAGAGCCTCTATAACTGGGCTATCTACACGAGACGTAGACATATAATATAGCTAAAATCAGCCTAAAAACTAGGCTAGTTAACATTGAATTGACCAAAATAATATTCTCTCGAAAAATATTTTCTGAGATTGGACACTAAAGTGAATTGGTCTTGTATGGTGGAGACACGAAGCGGGGTTTAGAGACTCTATAACTGGGCTATCTACACGAGACGTAGACATATAATATAGCTAAAATCAGCCTAAAAACTAGGCTAGTTAACATTGAATTGACCAAAATAATATTCTCTCGAAAAATATTTTCTGAGATTGGACACTAAAGTGAATTGGTCTTGTATGGTGGAGACACGAAGCGGGGTTTAGAGACTCTATAACTGGGCTATCTACACGAGACGTAGACATATAATATAGCTAAAATCAGCCTAAAAACTAGGCTAGTTAACATTGAATTGACCAAAATAATATTCTCTCGAAAAATATTTTCTGAGATTGGACACTAAAGTGAATTGGTCTTGTATGGTGGAGACAAGAAGCGGGGTTTAGAGACTCTATAACTGGGCTATCTACGAGAGACGTAGACATATAATATAGCTAAAATCAGCCTAAAAACTAGGCTAGTTAACATTGAATTGACCAAAATAATATTCTCTCGAAAACTATTTTCTGAGATTGGACACTAAAGTGAATTAGTCTTGTATGGTGGAGACACGAAGCGGGGTTTAGAGACTCTATAACTGGGCTATCTACACGAGACGTAGACATATAATATAGCTAAAATCAGCCTAAAAACTAGGCTAGTTAACATTGAATTGACCAAAATAATATTCTCTCGAAAAATATTTTCTGAGATTGGACACTAATGTGAATTGGTCTTGTATGGTGGAGACACGAAGCAGGGTTTAGAGCCTCTATAACTGGGCTATCTACACGAGACGTAGACATATAATATAGCTAAAATCAGCCTAAAAACTAGGCTAGTTAACATTGAATTGACCAAAATAATATTCTCTGGAAAAATATTTTCTGAGATTGGACACTAAAGTGAATTGGTCTTGTATGGTGGAGACACGAAGCGGGGTTTAGAGCTACGAAACGCGGTTTAGAGCCTCTATAACTGGGCTATCTACACGAGACGTAGACATATAATATAGCTAAAATCAGCCTAAAAACTAGGCTAGTTAACATTGAATTGACCAAAATAATATTCTCTGGAAAAATATTTTCTGAGATTGGACACTAAAGTGAATTGGTCTTGTATGGTGGAGACACGAAGCGGGGTTTAGAGACTCTATAACTGGGCTATCTACACGAGACGTAGACATATAATATAGCTAAAATCAGCCTAAAAACTAGGCTAGTTAACATTGAATTGACCAAAATAATATTCTCTGGACAAATATTTTCTGAGATTGGACACTAAAGTGAATTGGTCTTGTATGGTGGAGACACGAAACGCGATTTAGAGCCTCTATAACTGGGCTATCTACACGAGAGGTAGACATATAATAGAGCTAAAATCAGCCTAAAAACTAGGCTAGTTAACATTGAATTGACCAAAATAATATTCTCTCGAAAAATATTTTCTGAGATTGGACACTAAAGTGAATTGGTCTTGTATGGTGGAGACATGAAACGCGATTTAGAGCCTCTATAACTGGGCTATCTACACGAGAGGTAGACATATAATATAGCTAAAATCAGCCTAAAAACTAGGCTAGTTAACATTGAATTGACCAAAATAATATTCTCTGGAAAAATATTTTCTGAGATTGGACACTAAAGTGAATTGGTCTTGTATGGTGGAGACACGAAGCGGGGTTTAGAGCCTCTTTAACTGGGCTATCTACACGAGACGTAGACATATAATATAGCTAAAATCAGCCTAAAAACTAGGCTAGTTAACATTGAATTGACCAAAATAATATTCTCTCGAAAAATATTTTCTGAGATTGGACACTAAAGTGAATTGGTCTTGTATGGTGGAGACACGAAGCGGGGTTTAGAGACTCTATAACTGGGCTATCTACATGAGACGTAGACATATAATATAGCTAAAATCAGCCTAAAAACTAGGCTAGTTAACATTGAATTGACCAAAATAATATTCTCTCGAAAAATATTTTCTGAGATTGGACACTAAAGTGAATTGGTCTTGTATGGTGGAGACACGAAGCGGGGTTTAGAGCCTCTATAACTGGGCTAACTACACGAGACGTAGACATATAATAGAGCTAAAATCAGCCTAAAAACTAGGCTAGTTAACATTGAATTGACCAAAATAATATTCTCTGGAAAAATATTTTCTGAGATTGGACACTAAAGTGAATTGGTCTTGTATGGTGGAGACACGAAACGCGATTTATAGCCTCTATAACTGGGCTATCTACACGAGAGGTAGACATATAATAGAGCTAAAATCAGCCTAAAAACTAGGCTAGTTAACATTGAATTGACCAAAATAATATTCTCTCGAAAAATATTTTCTGAGATTGGACACTAAAGTGAATTGGTCTTGTATGGTGGAGACACGAAACGCGATTTAGAGCCTCTATAACTGGGCTATCTACACGAGAGGTAGACATATAATATAGCTAATATCAGCCTAAAAACTAGGCTAGTTAACATTGAATTGACCAAAATAATATTCTCTGGAAAAATATTTTCTGAGATTGGACACTAAAGTGAATTGGTCTTGTATGGTGGAGACATAAAACGGGATTTAGAGCCTCTATAACTGGGCTATCTACACGAGAGGTAGACATATAATAGAGCTAAAATCACCCTAAAAACTAGTCTAATTAACATTGAATTGACAAAATAATAATTTCTCAAAAACTATTTTCTGAGATTGGACACTAAAGTGAATTGGTCTTGTATGGTGGAGACATAAAACGGGATTTAGAGCCTCTATAACTGGGCTATCTACACGAGAGGTAGACATATAATAGAGCTAAAATCACCCTAAAAACTAGTCTAATTAACATTGAATTGACAAAATAATAATTTCTCAAAAACTATTTTCTGAGATTGGACACTAAAGTGAAGTGGTCTTGTATGGTGGAGACATAAAACGGGATTTAGAGCCTCTATAACTGGGCTATCTACACGAGAGGTAGACATATAATAGAGCTAAAATCACCCTAAAAACTAGTCTAATTAACATTGAATTGACAAAATAATATTTTCTCAAAAACTATTTTCTGAGATTGGACACTAAAGTGAATTGGTCTTGTATGGTGGAGACATAAAACGGGATTTAGAGCCTCTATAACTGGGCTATCTACACGAGAGGTAGACATATAATAGAGCTAAAATCACCCTAAAAACTAAGATAATTAACATTGAATTGACAAAATAATAATTTCTCAAAAACTATTTTCTGAGATTGGACACTAAAGTGATTTGGTCTTGCAGGATGGAGACATAAAAACGGAATTTAGAGCCTCTATAACTGGGCTATCTACACGAGAGGTAGACATATAATAGAGCTAAAATCACCCTAAAAACTAGTCTAATTAACATTGAATTGACAAAATAATAATTTCTCAAAAACTATTTTCTGAGATTGGACACTAAAGTGATTTGGTCTTGCATGATGGAGACATAAAAACGGGATTTAGAGCCTCTATAACTGGGCTATCTACACGAGAGGTAGACATATAATAGAGCTAAAATCACCCTAAAAACTAGTCTAATTAACATTGAATTGACAAAATAATATTTTCTCAAAAACTATTTTCTGAGATTGGACACTAAAGTGAATTGGTCTTGTATGGTGGAGACACAAAACGGGATTTAGAGCCTCTATAACTGGGCTATCTACACGAGAGGTAGACATATAATAGAGCTAAAATCACCCTAAAAACTAAGATAATTAACATTGAATTGACAAAATAATAATTTCTCAAAAACTATTTTCTGAGATTGGACACTAAAGTGATTTGGTCTTGTATGGTGGAGACACAAAACGGGATTTAGAGCCTCTATAACTGGGCTATCTTAATACACGAGAGGTAGACATATAATAGAGCTAAAATCACCCTAAAAACTAAGATAATTAACATTGAATTGACAAAATAATAATTTCTCAAAAACTATTTTCTGAGATTGGACACTAAAGTGATTTGGTCTTGTATGGTGGAGACACAAAACGGGATTTAGAGCCTCTATAACTGGGCTATCTTAATACACGAGAGGTAGACATATAATAGAGCTAAAATCACCCTAAAAACTAAGATAATTAACATTGAATTGACAAAATAATATTTTCTCAAAAACTATTTTCTGAGATTGGACACTAAAGTGAATTGGTCTTGTATGGTGGAGACACAAAACGGGATTTAGAGCCTCTATAACTGGGCTATCTACACGAGAGGTAGACATATAATAGAGCTAAAATCACCCTAAAAACTAGTCTAATTAACATTGAATTGACAAAATAATATTTTCTCAAAAACTATTTTCTGAGATTGGACACTAAAGTGAATTGGTCTTGTATGGTGGAGACACAAAACGGGATTTAGAGCCTCTATAACTGGGCTATCTACACGAGAGGTAGACATATAATAGAGCTAAAATCACCCTAAAAACTAAGATAATTAACATTGAATTGACAAAATAATATTTTCTCAAAAACTATTTTCTGAGATTGGACACTAAAGTGAATTGGTCTTGTATGGTGGAGACACAAAACAGGATTTAGAGCCTCTATAACTGGGCTATCTACACGAGAGGTAGACATATAATAGAGCTAAAATCACCCTAAAAACTAAGATAATTAACATTGAATTGACAAAATAATATTTTCTCAAAAACTATTTTCTGAGATTGGACACTAAAGTGAATTGGTCTTGTATGGTGGAGACACAAAACGGGATTTAGAGCCTCTATAACTGGGCTATCTACACGAGAGGTAGACATATAATAGAGCTAAAATCACCCTAAAAACTAAGATAATTAACATTGAATTGACAAAATAATATTTTCTCAAAAACTATTTTCTGAGATTAGACACTAAAGTGAATTGGTCTTGTATGGTGGAGACACAAAACGGGATTTAGAGCCTCTATAACTGGGCTATCTACACGAGAGGTAGACATATAATAGAGCTAAAATCACCCTAAAAACTAAGATAATTAACATTGAATTGACAAAATAATATTTTCTCAAAAACTATTTTCTGAGATTGGACACTAAAGTGAATTGGTCTTGTATGGTGGAGACATAAAACGGGATTTAGAGCCTCTATAACTGGGCTATCTACACGAGAGGTAGACATATAATAGAGCTAAAATCACCCTAAAAACTAAGATAATTAACATTGAATTGACAAAATAATATTTTCTCAAAAACTATTTTCTGAGATTGGACACTAAAGTGAATTGGTCTTGTATGGTGGAGACATAAAACGGGATTTAGAGCCTCTATAACTGGGCTATCTTAATACATGAGAGGTAGACATATAATAGAGCTAAAATCACCCTAAAAACTAAGATAATTAACATTGAATTGACAAAATAATAATTTCTCAAAAACTATTTTCTGAGATTGGACACTAAAGTGAATTGGTCTTGTATGGTGGAGACATAAAACGGGATTTAGAGCCTCTATAACTGGGCTATCTTAATACATGAGAGGTAGACATATAATAGAGCTAAAATCACCCTAAAAACTAAGATAATTAACATTGAATTGACAAAATAATAATTTCTCAAAAACTATTTTCTGAGATTGGACACTAAAGTGAATTGGTCTTGTATGGTGGAGACATAAAACGGGATTTAGAGCCTCTATAACTGGGCTATCTACACGAGAGGTAGACATATAATAGAGCTAAAATCACCCTAAAAACTAAGATAATTAACATTGAATTGACAAAATAATAATTTCTCAAAAACTATTTTCTGAGATTGGACACTAAAGTGATTTGGTCTTGTATGGTGGAGACTCAAAACGGGATTTAGAGCCTCTATAACTGGGCTATCTTAATACATGAGAGGTAGACATATAATACTAAAATCACCCTAAAAACTAAGATAATTAACATTGAATTGACAAAATAATAATTTCTCAAAAACTATTTTCTGAGATTGGACACTAAAGTGATTTGGTCTTGTATGGTGGAGACTCAAAACGGGATTTAGAGCCTCTATAACTGGGCTATCTTAATACATGAGAGGTAGACATATAATACAGCTAAAATCACCCTAAAAACTAAGATAATTAACATTGAATTGACAAAATAATAATTTCTCAAAAACTATTTTCTGAGATTGGACACTAAAGTGATTTGGTCTTGTATGGTGGAGACATAAAACGGGATTTAGAGCCTCTATAACTGGGCTATCTTAATACATGAGAGGTAGACATATAATACAGCTAAAATCACCCTAAAAACTAAGATAATTAACATTGAATTGACAAAATAATATTTTCTCAAAAACTATTTTCTGAGATTGGACACTAAAGTGAATTGGTCTTGTATGGTGGAGACATAAAACGGGATTTAGAGCCTCTATAACTGGGCTATCTTAATACACGAGAGGTAGACATATAATAGAGCTAAAATCACCCTAAAAACTAGTCTAATTAACATTGAATTGACAAAATAATATTTTCTCAAAAACTATTTTCTGAGATTGGACACTAAAGTGAATTGGTCTTGTATGGTGGAGACACAAAACGGGATTTAGAGCCTCTATAACTGGGCTATCTTAATACACGAGAGGTAGACATATAATAGAGCTAAAATCACCCTAAAAACTAAGATAATTAACATTGAATTGACAAAATAATAATTTCTCAAAAACTATTTTCTGAGATTGGACACTAAAGTGATTTGGTCTTGTATGGTGGAGACACAAAACGGGATTTAGAGCCTCTATAACTGGGCTATCTTAATACACGAGAGGTAGACATATAATAGAGCTAAAATCACCCTAAAAACTAAGATAATTAACATTGAATTGACAAAATAATATTTTCTCAAAAACTATTTTCTGAGATTGGACACTAAAGTGAATTGGTCTTGTATGGTGGAGACACAAAACGGGATTTAGAGCCTCTATAACTGGGCTATCTACACGAGAGGTAGACATATAATAGAGCTAAAATCACCCTAAAAACTAGTCTAATTAACATTGAATTGACAAAATAATATTTTCTCAAAAACTATTTTCTGAGATTGGACACTAAAGTGAATTGGTCTTGTATGGTGGAGACACAAAACGGGATTTAGAGCCTCTATAACTGGGCTATCTACATGAGACGTAGACATATAATAGAGCTAAAATCACCCTAAAAACTAGGCTAGTTATCATTGAATTGACCAAAATAATATTATCTCTAAAAAATATTTTCTGAGATTGGACACTAAAGTGAATTATTGATCTTGTATGGTGGAGAGACGAAGCGGGGTTTAGAGCCTCTATAACTGGGCTATCTACACGAGACGTAGACATATAATAGAGCTAAAATCACCCTAAAAACTAGGCTAGTTAACATTGAATTGACCAAAATAATATTCTCTCTAAAAATATTTTCTAACTGGGCTATCTACACGAGACGTAGACATATAATAGAGCTAAAATCACCCTACAAACTAGGCTAGTTAACATTGAATTGACAACATAATATTCTCTCTAAAAATATGTTCTAACTGGGCTATCTACACGAGACGTAGACATATAATAGAGCTAAAATCACCCTAAAAACTAGGCTAGTTAACATTGAAATGACCAAAATAAGATTCTCTCTAAAAATATTTTCTGAGATTGGACACTAAAGTGAATTAATGGTCTTGTGTAGGGGAGACACGAAGCGAGGTTTAGAGCCTCTATAACTGGGTTATCTTAATACATGAGACGTAGACATATAATAGAGCTAAAATCAGCCTAATAACTAGGTTAGTTAACATTGAATTGACCAAAATAAGATTCTCTCTAAAAATATTTTCTGAGATTGGACACTAAAGTGAATTAATGGTCTTGTGTAGGGGAGACATGAAGCGAGGTTTTGAGCCTCTATAACTGGGTTATCTTAATACATGAGACGTAGACATATAATAGAGCTAAAATCAGCCTAATAACTAGGCTAGTTAACATTGAATTGACCAAAATAAGATTCTCTCTAAAAATATTTTCTGAGATTGGACACTAAAGTGAATTAATGGTCTTGTGTAGGGGAGACATGAAGCGAGGTTTAGAGCCTCTATAACTGGGTTATCTTAATACATGAGACGTAGACATATAATAGAGCTAAAATCAGCCTAATAACTAGGCTAGTTAACATTGAAATGACCAAAATAAGATTCTCTCTAAAAATATTTTCTGAGATTGGACACTAAAGTGAATTAATGGTCTTGTGTAGGGGAGACACGAAACCCCATTTAGAGCCCCTATAACTGGGCTATCTTAATACATGAGACGTAGACATATAATAGAGCTAAAATCACCCTAAAAACTAGGCTAGTTAACATTGAATTGACCAAAATAAGATTTTCTCTAAAAATATTTTCTGAGATTGGACACTAAAGTGAATTAATGGTCTTGTGTAGGGGAGACATGAAGCGAGGTTTAGAGCCTCTATAACTGGGTTATCTTAATACATGAGACGTAGACAATTAATAGAGCTAAAATCAGCCTAAAAACTAGGCTAGTTAACATTGAATTGACAAAATAAGATTATCTCTAAAAATATTTTCTGAGATTGGACACTAAAGTGAATTAATGGTCTTGTATAGGGGAGACACGAAACCCCATTTAGAGCCCCTATAACTGGGCTATCTTAATACATGAGACGTAGACATATAATAGAGCTAAAATCAGCCTAATAACTAGGCTAGTTAACATTGAATTGACCAAAATAAGATTCTCTCTAAAAATATTTTCTGAGATTGGACACTAAAGTGAATTAATGGTCTTGTAT
>JBAKBP010034420.1:0-20708 GCA_037953745.1 Lithodes maja | reverse complement strand
TATGTATTTCCCTGTGTGCTATTATTCATGTTCCTGTTTTCTGCTGGTTTAGGTAATGCTAGACTGGGATAGGGTTCCTCGAGTTGTGATTTCCTATGAGTGCTAGGTTGGTTGAACCAGCACAATTGCAACGGAGACGTGGGAAGCCTAGGGGGTCTTTTTGATTGTGTACCGTGGGAGTTTAGCACTGTGTTGCGAGTGAGGGCTTTTGCCTGTGCCACCCAACACTGTGCTATCTCATTTGCTTGACTTTGAGAGGATCGCCAGGAGAGAACCAGATACTAGTGATCTGGATCTCTCAAGAGAGCATCCCGTCAATTACCGTAATTTGGCCGCACAGTCTTAAGGACCTCGCTAGGCTACGAGCCGCTTGCTCAGCCATTGTCTCTTAACCTTAGATATCCCAGCTAGACTTTGCTCGACCAGCAGATACAGCATAGTATTGAAGCTTCTCCTTATGTATATTATTGTTTAAGCACTATTGATTTCATGTGTGGCACGCTTAGCTACTTCAGAGATTAGTGGCCCACGAGCACAATCTTAGTAGGCTATTGCCAGTGCATTGTCGGAGTACTTCTTCTTAATGTTTGCCATATCCTATTGCTTATTCTTATAATTCTTCTTATGTCAATTTAAAGCCTTTAATTACCAGTGAGTTATTCATTAAATTGCTGTTCAAAATCCGATACTTACTTCTTATGAGTATTCGAGAAGCATCTAACTTATCAGAAGATTCCTTGCTTGATGCTCGAGGACTATTGTTTAACGTAACGTAATAGTGCCGATCCGAAGTAGAGGGTGGAGGACTTCTTAAGTTCTTAGTTCAAGGGTGGATTACTTCGGCTTCGGCCAACACTATTCTTTAGTGTTGTAGTACTTTCTTCTTTGTTTGATTGTTGACCAGACTAGATAACTCCCGTCTTGTTATTAGTCTGTTGTGTGAAACGCTAGTACCGAGTTCTTGTATACCCCGTTATAGCAGATAGAACTCTGGAGGGTAGTGGCGTTTTTTGTTCGGCTGGCAGTACTCTGGGGTTGGGATCGTGTGTTTCCGTTGTGGCAGCGAGCCATACTCGAGTCCTGTGTAAGAGCCCTAGTGTACCCGAGTGCCCGGTCGTAACAAATGGCGACCTTGCTTAGGATTTTGTGAACAGTATAATTTTTTGCAGAGTTGTACAACATTTGTTTGTTCGTACTTTAGCGTACATATTGAAGAATATTTTTTTTTGTAAGGCAATTAGGAGAGCATTTAAGAGACTCCAGTTAATTTAGTAATTAGTGCTTACATAAGGGAGTTTAACACTTTTGTCTCGAGAATTTTTTGGTGAACTTCAGTATGTCGGGCCCTAGTACTGACGAGGAGCGAGAGATGCTAAGTGAGGAGGTGCCGTTAGTAACTAGTGAGGAGGATGCTAGACTTTTTGTGAGTAAGCAGTACCATGTGACGGAGGAGAGGCTGACTGGGGTGAATGTTTATGGCTTGCACCTGATAGCCAAGGTTTTGGGTCTATCCAATGTAGGAGGGATGTCCAAGGGGGAGCTAATTTCCTGGGTGTTGCGTGGGCGACATGGGGTTTCGGAGGAGAGGGCGTTTGGGGGGGTTCCTCCCCAGATCCCCTCTCACTCGACTCCCACAGTGCCGTCCACTCAGTTGCCGGAGGTTAGCACTCTCCCACAGAGGGATGAGAATTGGAAGATTGAAGTGCCCTCGGGCGGTGCGTATGGTGGTTCCCCAGTTCTTGCCCCCCCTCCTTCAGTAGTGGCAGCTCCCTCTTCCTGCCTGTCTCCAGATATGATATTTAGACTTGAGCTTGCTAAAATTGAGTCTAGGAAGTATGAGATTGAGGCTGAGTCTAGAAAGCAGGAGAATGAGACTAAGAGGCATGAGATTGAGGTTGAGGCTAGGAAGCAGGAGAATGAGACTAGGAGGCATGAGATTGAGGCTGAGACTAGGAGGCATGAGGCTGAGCTTAGGTACGACTCAGAGAAATATTGTGCTCAAATAGATTTAGATAAGACTCGTGCAGAGTCGACAGGGATTCGGATGGGCCGTGAGGGCCAAGTAAGAGAACAGTCCTTGTCCCACTTAGTCAAATTGGTGCCGGCATTTAGTGAAACTGAAGTCACAGAATTTTTTAATCGTTTTGAGAAGAAGTGTAGGGAGCATAATTGGCCTGAAGAGAAGTGGGCAGCTCTGGTCTCCTCAAGACTTACGGGTAAGGGTCTGAAGGCTTATGATGCACTGCCTTTAGAGTCTTGCATTGACTACCCAGAATTGAAGAGAGCTGTCCTACGGGCATACGAGTTGCAACCAGAAACATATCGATTGAAGTTTCGGGGTGTTACGAAGACTAGGGAGGCGACCTTTCTTGAACATGCCCGGGACTTAAAAGATGCACTTGCTAACTGGACACGTTCTGAGAAAGCTGAGACGGCCGAACAGTTGACTGAGCTGTTTCTGCTCGAGCAGTTTTATAAGTGTACTGGTGCAGATATGACTTTAACTATTAAAGAAAAGAACCCTAAAACTCTACAGGAGGCAGCTGAGATGGCTGACCTCCGGCTATCATTAATTCGTGGGTGCGGGTCTGCCCAGCGTAGTGAGGCAGGTAACAAGGGGCGTGACACCCCACCCCCCCGAGTTAGTGATATACATTATGCAAACAAGTACAAGAGCTATGATACCAAGACTGACCACAAGACTAACACCGTCCCATTTAAGAAGGGGCCGGGCCCTTCCCAGTACCAAGGGAAGCCCAGAGGGGAGTTGGAGTGTTATCTTTGTCATGAAAAGGGGCACTTTGCAAGAGTCTGTCCTAGCAAACCACCTACAGCAGCTGTGTCTTTGGCCTGCAACATTGGTGTGTCTCCGAAGTCTTCTGAGTTTGCCCGGGGCAGTTCGTCAGAGGCTGAGGCACAGCCAATGCAGAAACACCTGAGAGGCTCGAACCCTGCTCAGGATGTTTTTTGCGACCATAGAGGACGGGGTTGCGTGATGTGGGCGGGGCGCAAGCATGGAGTAGAGGTCTTGCGTGATACAGGTGCTTCCCAGACTCTGATGAACAATTTGACTGGCTACCCTATAAATGCGGCTCGGGTGGTAGTGGTGCAGGGTATTAATGCAACTCGGTCATACCCGCTGGTGCGGTTGGAGTTGGAGGTGGATGGTGTGACACGTGAATTGGATGTTGGGATTGTGGAGAAACTGCCAGTGGAGGGCGTCGACCTTCTTCTCGGCAACGACTTTGCAATGCCCGCTTCTGAGGTTCTACCCTTAGTCGTTGCCGAGAGGCCGGCCGACGTGAGTGGGGGAGAACAAGAGTGTGTCGAGCGGTGCCAGGCACAACCCATGGCGTGTGCTGTCACCCGAGCTCGGGCAGCTAAAGTGTCACAGCCTAGTCCTCCGTCTTCAGACCAGCAGAGGAACGATCAACAGGAGGAGGCTAAAGCTGGAGTTGGTTTTAAGAGTTTTGACTCGGCGGCTCTCCTGGGTGATTTAGTATTGGCACCTATGTTGGAGTCTGGAGAGGCCCCAGGACCTGTCACAGCTAGTGAGGAGGTAGGGCCGGAAGAGACTCCGAGGCAGCAACGTTGCACACGGAGAGAAGAAAGGGTTGCTCAGTTTGATATTGGGGAAGGACTTGGGTTGCTTCGGAAGCATCTAGACAAGTTGGTTCCCTCAGATATTTGTAAACTGCAGTTGGAGGATCCGGAAGTTCAGAAGTGTGGTAATGGTGCTGTCGAGATTAAACACGAGGACGGGGAAGCATGTCATGTGAACCTGGTGGAGGAGTTTGTGAGGCAACCACCTGCGCAGCCTACTGTCCCTGCGTTGGTCTGCCGCGGCCAAGGTGGAGAAGGAGAGGGGGGCAGTAGGGCACAGGTGGAGGAGAGTAGGGATTGTCATGTCTCGGCGAAGCAGTGGGCGGGGGACACGAGTCTGGTGGCTGTGGAAGTGCTAGAGCACCTGCCTGAGCAGCAGTGTGCAGCACTCCAGCACCAGCTCGGTTCATACCCCACTGGTCGTGCCGAGCCCCTGAGTCTCACAACTCGGGCGGTGCGAGATGTTCCGCAGGCAGGTCATGTGACTGTTAACCTCTGAAGTGCTGACGTATTTGAGGTTTTTCGTCACTAAAATATTCATTGTACCATTAATAGCATTAATAATTATCCATATGCGCCTATT
Organism: Lithodes maja; assembly: GCA_037953745.1. Lineage (NCBI taxonomy): Eukaryota > Metazoa > Arthropoda > Malacostraca > Decapoda > Lithodidae > Lithodes > Lithodes maja. The sequence continues at coordinate 16,522 of JBAKBP010034420.1, read as the reverse complement.
ATGGGTTGATTATAAAGGTATTAACCTGAAACAACAATAAAACGAGTGAAAACAGCGTTTGGATGGTCAAAATCGGAGATATAGCCCGCGAGTTGTATAATGTATGGGTGAGGCAAGCTACCTTCCCGCCAATTTTCCCCAAGGCCACTGCGACACAGTCGATCGATACTCTCTCTCTCTCTCTTGCACTCGATGGCCATCAGTGATGACAACACCCTGCTTGCAACTCGCTAATGTTAGCACGAAAATATACCTCAGAATAAGGGAATAATAGGGAAAATAGGTGATAACTGAGGAATAGGAGGAAAGTGGGGAAGGAGGGGAGGTAGAGGACTGAGATTTTGCATGGCCCAGGGGCCAAAAAAAAAAAAAAAAAAAAAAAAAAAAAAATAACAAAAATATTTTTTTTTCTATGTAAAAAGTTGATTTTTAGTTTTACTTACTCAGGAGAGTCTTCCCGCAGCTCCCGGGTTAAAAGACCGTTAGCCTCGTTGTTTCGGTGGTTTAAGGTGGGCGACGAGGCCTTGGCATGGTTGCCAGGTCAGGGTCGACCCATGGCTGCCAAGGGTGGTGGTCAAAAGGAGGACATTGAGCAGATTGGTAAGGTCGGCTGTGGTATCGCAGTGCCCGGTCGTCGCATAGCCTCCCAATGCTGCTCTAGTCTAATGCAACAGCCCTACCATAGACCGACTGTATCTGGCCATGTCGCTGAAAGCGGTGATGCTGCGCAGGCAGATGTCGTCACAAGGAATGCGGGGGTGCGCATGTACGGTATCGGCGGGGAAGCCTTAGCAATAATGAACTGTGGGAGTGACTGCACGGGTGGTACTGATTGTCCCTCTCATGACCTGGCTGTTCTAGGGACGAAGGTGGAGAAGGAGGGAGACTACAGGTTAGAAGCTGCGGTCTCGGCTGGGTTGTGGGAGGGCACAAGGCATGTTGTTCGTGGAGACAGTGCAAGGCAGTTATTTACTAGGCTATGGCAGTACTTTCGCATGTTTGTTGCTTCTCCAGGCCTGAGGTACGGGGTAGAATCCGACATGCAGGCTGGAGATAGTGCAAGGCTCAGTTTAATTCCCTGCCGTATAAATCCTGCTCGACAGCCTATGGTGCAAGCAGAGCTGGATTACGTGTGGACGAAGGATCTGAGGGATAAGGAATGTCGTGAGTGGTCGTTGCTTGTAACTTTGTCCGAGCGTGCTAAAGAGGTATGTGGTTTTGTTGTGGACGGGAGTACCTACCAGTGCAATGTTGTGCCTGACGGACTTAAGAATGCACCAGCAACGTGTCAGAGCCTGATGAATGAAAGTGAAAAGGACGATGATGCGCTGGGGCATTTCGAGATCTATGTTCCAGCCTATGGTCCGGTCGGTGTAGTTTACCCAGATCATTACCCTCTCGAGATCTTGGACCAGTTTCACAATCGGAATATGAGGCTGACCAGGTGGTCACTAAGGTTATTGGTACATAACCTGGACATAAGCCATATTGCCGGTTGTGACAACGAGGTTGCATGTGGTCGTTCAGGGGTATATGATCCTGGGTAAATTGACACACGGGTAGCCTCCTGCTTTGGTTTGAGTAGTATTTTGCGCTTGGTGCTTGTTGGCTCGCGGTTGTAGCCCAGCGTATTGGGTCGTAAAGCAGGATTGTTGAGCGTTTGGTATAGAAGAAAAATAGGCTGCCCTTATAGTGCAGCCGGGAAAAAACATATTAAAATATAAAAATCATATAAAAACTCTTTCTTTTTGATATAGATAATTGTATAAGTTTGTCATAGCCTGTAGTGTTTGAGTAGTCCACGAACTATCAAACGGCTGAGCTGCTGTAAGCTCGCTCTGGGAGCATGATATTATGTCTTTTACTATTGTTGGGAGGAGTTATGAAATGTGAATTTTTTTTTTATAAGATGTGTTTTAGTGATAAACTCAGCGTTGTTTTAGTGCCATGCGGTCGCTGGGTGTGAGGGGTTTGATGGGGTTCTGTATATCAGATTTTAGCTCAGGGTTGAGCAAGTAAAATCTTGGGGGAGGTGTGACGCATGTCGAGTATGAGCATGCTGTACAGAACGCCCAGTCAGGCCCCACTCTCGCTAGGATCGTCAGGGCAGGAACTTTGGCTGTAGTCTGTGTAGAGTTTCCTAACTCAGTTTATGTGAACCGTTGTACTATAAGTATTATCATTATGTATTTTGTTTTCTTCTAAGTCAACGAGTTCTATTTTATATCATTAGATATAAGTATTGTGTGTGGGACTTGTATGATGTGATGAGAGAGAGCGAGTTATGTAACGGAGGACAGTGTGCGCGCCACGAGGTGTGTAGGCCTCACTCCCTCCTCCCTCCTTCCCCCCTCCCTCCCCCCTCATCAAGAGCGTGGGAATCCTTTGTCGATCCCAGATTGAGAGAGAGAATGTGACGTCATGATTGCCGTTATGCTCGCTACGGGGCCGAGTATAAAAAGGGAGGTCTCGCCATTTTTAGATCAGAACTCATCAGGCAAAGCGACCTCTCATATCCCTTGCAACTATCGATATTCTTCCGACTGATGTGAACTTTCTCTACTCTCTGAACAGCCTATTTTCTTCTCTTCTCGTCCCTTTTTAACCAATGACCCCTTTGGTGCAGATTTAGTCAGCCAAAGTATTATCGCTTGAGTTCTCACGAGATAAGTGCCTGTTAGATAGCCTATTTTTGGAAGGGTTAACTAGAATAGGATTGATTGATGTTTGTTGCACTCGTATATGTATTTCCCTGTGTGCTATTATTCATGTTCCTGTTTTCTGCTGGTTTAGGTAATGCTAGACTGGGATAGGGTTCCTCGAGTTGTGATTTCCTATGAGTGCTAGGTTGGTTGAACCAGCACAATTGCAACGGAGACGTGGGAAGCCTAGGGGGTCTTTTTGATTGTGTACCGTGGGAGTTTAGCACTGTGTTGCGAGTGAGGGCTTTTGCCTGTGCCACCCAACACTGTGCTATCTCATTTGCTTGACTTTGAGAGGATCGCCAGGAGAGAACCAGATACTAGTGATCTGGATCTCTCAAGAGAGCATCCCGTCAATTACCGTAATTTGGCCGCACAGTCTTAAGGACCTCGCTAGGCTACGAGCCGCTTGCTCAGCCATTGTCTCTTAACCTTAGATATCCCAGCTAGACTTTGCTCGACCAGCAGATACAGCATAGTATTGAAGCTTCTCCTTATGTATATTATTGTTTAAGCACTATTGATTTCATGTGTGGCACGCTTAGCTACTTCAGAGATTAGTGGCCCACGAGCACAATCTTAGTAGGCTATTGCCAGTGCATTGTCGGAGTACTTCTTCTTAATGTTTGCCATATCCTATTGCTTATTCTTATAATTCTTCTTATGTCAATTTAAAGCCTTTAATTACCAGTGAGTTATTCATTAAATTGCTGTTCAAAATCCGATACTTACTTCTTATGAGTATTCGAGAAGCATCTAACTTATCAGAAGATTCCTTGCTTGATGCTCGAGGACTATTGTTTAACGTAACGTAATAGTGCCGATCCGAAGTAGAGGGTGGAGGACTTCTTAAGTTCTTAGTTCAAGGGTGGATTACTTCGGCTTCGGCCAACACTATTCTTTAGTGTTGTAGTACTTTCTTCTTTGTTTGATTGTTGACCAGACTAGATAACTCCCGTCTTGTTATTAGTCTGTTGTGTGAAACGCTAGTACCGAGTTCTTGTATACCCCGTTATAGCAGATAGAACTCTGGAGGGTAGTGGCGTTTTTTGTTCGGCTGGCAGTACTCTGGGGTTGGGATCGTGTGTTTCCGTTGTGGCAGCGAGCCATACTCGAGTCCTGTGTAAGAGCCCTAGTGTACCCGAGTGCCCGGTCGTAACACTGGGAAATAGAGGCTCAAAACTTTGCAACGACATTCACTTCAAAATCTTCCCACCAGATCCCTCAAGATACTCATTCGTGGTTCTCCATGCCTGTAGGGTCTGCAGGCGGAGTCCCGTCAGCTTTGTTTTCTTTCCTAGCTGCCCCTAAAATTAATCTTTGTGAGCTGAAAGAACCTTTCACTACCCCTACCCCTACTCACTTAGACAGAGAATTTAGGCTCAGGGGGAAAGCTTTTCGCCTGTTCTCCCAATATATAGTGTCTCAACAGGTGGCTAAGTCTTTACTAAGGTCTACTCAGGCAATCGCAGATGCGGATGCCAGAAGATCGGTTGAATTGTCCCGGCGACTGCTCCTCCAGTCGTCAATCCAATCCTTGGGTGACATACGCACCGCCTTGCTTGAGGCGGTACGAGCAAGACAAGATCTCAGAATGTCTTTAGTTCGCAAGCTACCTGATCGCATTGCGAATCAGGTGGTCATGTCACCAGTGCTTACTCCCTCTCTAATGTCCCCTGAAGTGTGGAGAACGGTGTTCAATATGGCACAGGCTTTTAAGCACAGTTCCACCCCTTCTAAGAAACCTACATTTACCTTTCCCAAACCCAGGCCAACTTCTAAAGCTCAGCCAGGGGGATCTAAACCCTTTCTTCCGCCTAAATCTTCCCACTCCTTCCAAGGTCAGTACAGGCATAAACAGGGTAGGTTTTCAGGTCAGAGAGGACGCGGCCAGCATAAGCCAGGTCAGGGCCAGTCATCGGCCAGCACCAGCCAGCCGGCGAAGCGTCCAGCACCATCAACCCCACCATCAAAAAACTAAAGTCTCTCTCACTCCCGGTGCCAACTTTAAGGCCGGAGGACCCGAGGGTAGTACAGCCGGCGAACCCTTGTCTGCTAACTGGGTCGTTCCGAACGTGTCACCAGGCATGGCCATTAAACACTTGGGCAAGGATGGTGGCTCGCAAAGGCATCACTTGGCGGTGGCTCCGGCGACCTCGCTTACGTCAGCCGACCACGGCGAATGTTGTTTCTTTAGAGGTGGAGTCACTGGTCCAGGAAATGATTGTCAAGCATGTCATCATCCCGGTCCCCCCAAATTACCCTGTATTCACGTCCAAACTATTTTTGGTTCCCAAAAGGGACAGTGTTCAGATGAGGCCGGTCGTAGACCTGTCTTACCTGAACCTTCACATTCACAACGAATCTTTCAGAATGTTAACTGTGCACCAAATCAGGCTAACACTTCCGCCGGGAGGTTGGATGTGCTCACTAGACCTGACAGACGCCTATTGGCACGTATCGGTCAACAAAAGATTTCAAAGGTTTTTGGCCTTAAGGATCAGGCACCAAAATTTTGTTTTTCAAAGGATGCCGTTCGGTTTGAACCTAGCACCTCGATTATTCACGAAATTAGTCCGGCAAGCCCTGATGCCATTGTTAAAACAGGGGATCAGAGTGTTGTGGTATCTGGACGACTGGCTGGTGGTGGCAGAGACACAACATTTATGCATAAAACATGTCAATATTATTTTAAATCATGTCAAAACTCTAGGCTTCAAGGTAAATCTGGTAAAGTCAAACCTTGTTCCCTCACGAGTAATTCAGTGGATAGGGCTGGTCTGGGACACAGCCGCTCTCACTCTGAGTCAGAGTGTGGACAATCGCAACAGGTTTCGCAGGAAACTGTTCATGTTTCTTCACAGTCTGACTACGACGCGAAGGGTCTGGGAATCTCTGGTCGGCTCTCTCAACTGGATTCAACTAACTGTCAAGTTGGGCCGGTTGAAAGTAAAACGACTAATATTGGAAGGCAACAAATATTTCCCGCTCTTACCGGCGGGAAAATTATGGCCCATCCTGAAATTAATCCACAACTTACTAGCGGTCTGGGCAAAGAGGGAAACGTTGTACAGTACTCAATAATGTCATGGATTTCTCCTCCACCAACGGTATGGATAGACACGGATGCGTCAGGCACAATAGGTTGGGGATTTCAATCAAATCAGGGGCACCAGGGTCAGGGACTTTGGCCCCACTTAGAAATCTCTCACATCAATGTCAAAGAATTACTAGTCCCCTTGTATTTCCTTCAGGCTCACGGCCCGGCGTTACGGGGCAAGTCGGTGGCCTTCAGAATGGACAATCTGAATGCGGTTCACTGTATTCAGAAACAAGGATCAACGAGGTCCAGGGGGTTGCTAAACGTGTCGGAAGAGATTTTTACTCTAGCCAACAGACTAGAAATTTACCTTCACGCATCTTATCTCCCAGGCGTAGCGAACGTCTGGGCAGACGCTCTGTCCCGGAGACAGAGCACATCAGTAGAATGGGAGCTCAAGCAACCCATTTTCAACCTAATGATTGCAGAGCTCTCCCATCCACAAGTGGATCTTTTTGCGTCCGAGGAGACTCACAAACTCCCTCTATACCTCACCCGCCGGTCGATAACGCCGGCAGGGGGGCCGGACGCCCTAGTGACAGACTGGAACAGATGGAGCTCCATCTATCTGTTTCCACCGCCAGATGCGTCACTAATGTGCCACGTAGTGAACAAACTACGAGATTATCGAGGCTTAGTCTCGCTAATCGCGCCCCTGTGGCCAGCGCAGTTGTGGTACCAGCAATTGAAAACGTGGTGCCCGGACCCGGTATCGCTCCCGGTCGGGTATTTCCACTTAGACACGATTGGCAACCTAGCGACCTCGCTGACTTTTGCATTATGGACATTCAGAAGGCCAAGTGGCTGGCACCATACGGTAGAGATGTAACTAATAAATTAATCAATCAATTTACTCAGTCTACGAAACGTCAGTATCACTCACATTGGCAAGCCTTTACTTCCTGGATTGTCAGAACGGAACAGAATGTGCCGTCAGTGGCTTTAATTTTCAATTACTTGAATTATCTGTTTGAACAGAAACATTTATCGGTGGTAACATTAAAAAATAACTTAACTGCAATTAGAGTGCCCTTTTTAGACCTGACAGGTCTTTCCATACCAGTGGCGGAAGAAACTGGTTTTATGAGAGCTTGTTTTAAACTTCGCCCACCTCCCCGTCAGCTCATGCCTACTTGGTCTCTCGACAAAGCTTTGTCTTTACTTCACTCTCGTCTATACCAAAATACTGCAGACTTTGCTTTACTCTTAAAAAAGGCGGTTTTCCTTATGGCTTTGGCCACCGGGAACAGAGTGTCTGAGCTGGCGGCGATGAGCAACACACCCAATTGCCTTAGGTTTGGTAGACTTAACGAATGTATTTACATTGCGCCTTCCCCAGGTTTTGTAGCCAAGAATGAGCACAGTGCACACGTGTTTTCGGAGTTCACGGTGCCGGCATTAAAAAGGGGAAAGGTGCATCATAATCTATGTCCAGTGCAAGCCCTAACCAAATATTTGAGAGTAGCTCCTCTAAACCCCCAAGGTGCTTTATGGGTAGCAAGTACGGGTAAACGCTTACTTAAACGGCGATTAGCCTCTCTTCTGGTCGAAGTCATTAAAGAGAGTAATCCCGGCGTAGTGGGTAGGGCCCACGATTTACGCAAATGGGCAGCCTCTTTACGTTTCCTGAAAAACTTTTCAGTGGAAGATATCGCGTCCACTCAGTTGTGGGCGTCTAATCATACGTTTTTGTCTAGATACTTGTCAGTTGCTCTAGACAAACCTTCCTTACCATGTATAGCTTTAAGGCAGAGGGTCTAGGTTACCCTACAGTCACTTTTGTTTATTTTCACAAAGGGGGGGGGGGGGTGCAGTCAGTTGACATAGGACACCCTAGACCCCGCCGGAGTATGAGAGCTGTGATACAAATGTAAGGTTAATGTGATATAAAATTTTCTCAGAGAGAAATTATGCTAGTACAATGTTAGTACAAAACAACAGAGTTGTTATAGTAGTGTTAACTGCAAAAGCAATTTAATTTTAGAATCAGTGGAGATCCTTTGCAATTTATCTCCACGATTATGTTGGGGTTTATGATGTGCACATATAAGCTTATACTGTAACTTGTTATTTTTGTCACCACTCGTTGAGTGGGGTGCCTTTGTAACTACAGATCTGTGTTCAGAATCTTTAGGGTTACCCATTTTGTCAGGCAGGCTTCTTTGAAGCACGCACCTGCCTGAACCCACTTTTTCTTGTATTTTTTCGGCGATGCCAATGATTAAATATATTTTTTCAAGAATAAGAATACTATGTGGTTGTTTTTATTATCTACTTTTCTAGAGTTATGATATGATTACGAATGTCCCCCTCCAGTCTTAGAATCAGGCATGTTCGTCAATGATGGAGGGGCCACTAATAAATTATAGGTTTGACTCCTGTAAGGAGATAAAGAAAACCTAATATTTAGTAGTGGCCCCGTAATCATTGACGACTGGGGCCCTCCCGACCGTCCCCTTCCCATTCGTTGATGTATTAAGGATCTTGGTTTACTTGATATGTCAGTGAAGGAGGAATGACGCCTGAATCAGCGTCTGGTCAGAGATCCACACAAGTACATCCACGATATGATGGAAAGCTTATTAGATAGTTATTCTTATTTTCTTTTTGTTTTTATTTTTTACGAAGTTTTTTCGTAGTGAGAACCCAATTCATAATGACTGAAGCCATGAGTGAGGTCGCGTGCGCTCATGATGAAGGCTCCTCAGTTTTTAAATGCTCTGCGCGGTAGATTCAAACTACGGCGAATTAGTGTTTGAAGAGGATGCCTTATGTAATAGGCATGTTCGTCAATGATTACGGGGCCACTACTAAATATTAGGTTTTCTTTATCTCCTTACAGGAGTCAAACCTATAGTGTAGCGATTTCCACCTAGTTTTCGGCACAATACAGTTCCTTTCATACTGATGGTTGATATAGCAGTCAGAATGGCCTGAAAAGGCCCAAAACGGCCACAGAGGGCCCGCTAGACGAGGGTTAAAAGAGAAATTTTATATTATAGATCTGCATTTTGACAGATTTGAAAGTAGTCGTAATCGTTACATAAATGTTAACCCATTGAGGATCAGCGACACAAACAGTGCGTCGGCAATGTATTTTCCCCACAGTCCCACGACGCATAAGTTGCGTCAGGGTTTAATTACTCCAGTCCTATGGCACCTAGAGGGCTCAGATTTGTATGGGAACTTTGTAAGTATCCCACACAACAATGCCGATGGTTGAAAACTCTCAAAGTCCAACCGCGTGCGTGTGAACGCGCAAAAACCTGTTTTTGCATGTTTTTGCCTACCCATTTCCCCTCTTGTAATTCCGACTTTCGGGCGCACCGTAGGACCCCTTAATGACCTAGGGGATCGATTTTTTGTGGGTTTTCCTTAATTTCTAACCCATTCCTGGTGTTTTCTGATTTTTTTTTTTTTTTTTTTGACAACCCTCTGGTCCCTGGTGGTGCATTTATTCTTAACTAGCTGGGGCTCAGTGGGTTAATTCATATTTTAATAATGCGTCACTTAGCTTTGATCCCACTAGTTCAGTATATTTTGATAGAACTAAACTTAAAGATGCCCTTAAATTCCTCTTTTACAATACTTATGTTAGATTCGGGCCCTACATTTTTCAAACAAATATTAGGAATTCCTATGGGTGGAAATGCTAGCCCTTTAATTGCAGACTTATTCTTGCTTGCTTTAGAATTTAAATTTATGAAAAACTTTGTTGACAGTAGCAAGAAAAATAACATCCCTGAAAAATTAGCACTTGCTAAATTGTTAAGTAATAATAGTAGATATATTGATGATATTCTTGTTTGTAATATGTTAAATTTTAATCAAGTCGCTAAACAAATGTATCCAAATTCCATCCCCCTCACATAAGGTAACGTAAATTATGAAGTTGAAAATTTTCTTGATATAAATATACAGATTGTTAATGAACAGTGCACACTTAAAATATACCACACGTTGATGATTTTAATTTTAACGTAATAAACTTTCCTTTCCCTAATAGTAATATCGATAGTAAAATAACTTATAATTGTTTTTATTCCCAGTTAATAAGATTTTGTAAAATTTGTACCAGAGTAGAAGACTTTTGGGATAGAGCTAGGTTACTATACAGACTCTTAGTAGACAGAGGTTTTGTTGCAAGTAAATTGTTGCATAAATTTAATCTTTTTAAGGTCAATTATTGTGACTGTATTTTAAAATTTGATATCAATAATTTTAATCAAGCATTATTAACTTGAAGTTTCTATTATAACCTCTGCTTACTTTTTGTCTGTATGTATTAATTGTTTATCTTTTTCTATTGTTATTAATTTTTATAATTAATTGTTCTTGTTAAAAGAGTACTCTTTTGTTTAAATCTATTGTGCCTTCTTCATATTTTCAAATATTTATATTTATTATATTGTATCTATTCATTCTCGATAGGATTAATTGCTTGCTTTTGCGATTTCCTTAGTTTATTTATACAATAAATGTAAGTTATTAGTAGGGTAGTAATTGTTAGGGATCACTTGAAGCATGCTCTATGCTTACAGGTAGCACTATCGTTAGTGAGTGATATATGTGTTTTGTACTTTTGTTGATATCTTGTCAAATTGCAAATTTAGCTTAATATAAAATTAGATGTAAATTTTAGTTTTTTTATTCATACAGAATTTGGTAAAATTTACCAGAACGTCCCGGACTTCCCAAATTGACTAATTCCTTGAACATGACGATGGTGCATTGTTATATGTGCGATCAGTTTGCTTGGGAACCAAATTGACTTGCTCATGTAGTTGTGTACACCCTATGTGGTGGATGTTCTTTTATTTCAAAATTTTATTGTATTAAGCGTTATTTCCATATAGCGATTTTTATTAGTTCTTTTGTATTTATCTTGTATCGTCCCAGTTTTGGTTTGTTTATTTTGCAAGTTTTACATACATACAGTACATACAGTACATACATACATCAATTTTAAGACCTAGTGCCCCACACAGAGTGCGGTTCTGATCTCATGTCTCAATGGCGGCGCTCCAGGCAGCCCTATTCAGAGTTGCCTCACTTGTCAGGGTTTTTTATTCAAGATCAGACCGTAAGGTCTAATCCCACGTCTTTCTTGGTCTTCCCCTTGGTGCAGCTGCCCCCACATTCACGGACTTGCATCTTTTCACCCAACTTGATTCACCCATCCTCTCCACATGCCCAAATATATTAATCACTATTAAAGACAGAGATAATCCCTGTGTGAATAAAAACAATTACATTTTTTAGTATTAAATAATAAAGACATCAGTGTTGCTAACGGTGGTAAATACAATATTAGAGAGTAGGCCCAGTGCATGTGAAATATAGACAAGTTGAGTGTACTATAGAGTGCAGGAGGGTGCGGTGGCCGTATCAGATGTTATTGATCATAAACAAACCTTGGTAGTGAGGTCGAGGACTCTTAAAAGTGGAGACATAGAGGGACTCGTCTTTGTGTGGAGGAGAGAGGAAAGTATCAAGGTTAACTTTGAGAACATTAATGTTATGTTTGTAGATATCACATCAAATATTATTAAACTTCTCCAACAAATTTCAGCTTGAGCATATCTTAATTAACGAGACAAAGTTGTTATTCCATTAGATGCTTTTCTTAGAAAAATATAAGAAAAGTTAATTTAAGAAAATATATGAGAAGCTTAGTTTCATTTCTAAATTGACAAAAGCTACATATCATTTGCACATCTTTACAATTATTTTATGTATTAAATAAAAGGCTATCATATAAACTTAATTAATCCTGCATTAGTCCACACTGTACTGCAATGCATAGCATGTGTTTTTAGTAGTTTGTATATAGTTCCATTTCTGCAACAAATTCAAGACTTAAAATTACTGTACAACCTTTTTTCCTCAAGCTCTATAATTAGTGAAATGAACACAATCAGAAAACATCAAAAGCAAATGCACTCCAAGTGCACAGCAATAAAAAACCAACTCATTTTGCAGTGGTGTGATGAAGCAAGCAAAAGCACGTTAATTTTTTTAGCAAACCTTATGCAAAATATAAAAACATGAGAGATTGCATTTGAAGTAATACCACAAAAATTCACCCAAAGCATTACTAAATTTTCATCAATGATCATACTTCCTTCCAAATGGCACGATTGGGATTTTTTTTATAATGTACACTCGACCAAAAAACAATCTTTACACTGGTGAGCTGTAAATAATCTTGTGTGAACGGTATGAATCGGGTGAAACATACGTCTGTGAGGTATCATAAGATTTCGACCCACTTCCAGAATGTTTAGAGCGTTAGTCGTCAACGCTATCAACTGAGCCAGCCGTCCGGCTGGCTCAGTTGATAGTTTGCCTGATTCCCACCTTGAAGGTCTCGCGTTCAATCCCCGCTCAGATTGAAAAGTTTTTCTGGGATACAGCCGGCGGTTACCATCTCCCCATGAGCAAGGGGGATGGGTAATGGTCTCTGGTAGACTAAAGAAAGCCAAGCCCTTGCGAATCCTCGAAGGAGGAGAGACAGGCGCTATATAAGTAACCAGAAGATTATTATTATTATTATTATTATTAGTGTAAAGATTGTTTTTTGGTCGAGTGTACAATCACCTGCAGTGAAAGGTGATACCAATATAATTTAAAATTTCCAATACACTGATGAAATATATTGAAATATTCTTTAAACAAATATGCCTGAGTTAGTGTTATTACTCATTCCATGTTCACTGTCCCAAGTTTGTCAAATAGTAGTGTACCATCTACCTGTACTTTGTGTAAGCTATTTACATATAATTAAACAAAATTAGTATATAAAGTTTGAACAAGAAACATCACTTGATCACCATAGAGTTGATACTGACCGACACAAGCGGTTCCGTTGGGCTGCTGGCCGTTGCTGCAGTAACATTGGTAACCTTTGTCTGTTGGGGAGCATCCATAGCTGCACTTGTGGTTCTGGCACTGAGAATAATCATCTGCAATGAGATAAATAAATCATCATCATCATCATCATCATCATCATAATAATTTCTGACATCCTGTTTCCCCCTGGAAAACCCCCGCTAACGAATGGCCATCACCCAGGCTACTTTGTCCAGACATTCTCCTTTTGCCTATACTTTTGCCACAATGCTCCTTCCAATGTGTGGAAGGTATATTTCAATATATTTGTCTTTTCCTCTCCATACCATAGGTAGTTTTCCACTGCCATCTGTCTCACTCACTTGACAAGCAAATATCTTTCTTGGCATTCTGTCCTACAGTCCTTAACCATTGCTTGCAAGAGGTCTCATTCCATAATTAAGATGATGGATGGAAAAAGGAGAGGCATACTGACAAAATAATGAAAAATGATTGACAGAGTATACTACCCTGTACAGTACTTACATTTACTGTTGTGAGTAATACATTGCTCACAACTTTAGGGCCAAACTTCATTACTGGCGCCCCGGACTATACTGTCACCCACCTTGACGTGATGCTGGAAAGTGCAACTGGTCAGTGACCCGATACACTTTCCAGCAAAGATGCATTTTCTAACGAACAGATTGGTCACAGATTGTAGATGATGAGCATCTCCTCCTACCATAACAAAACTCACAAACCATAGCCACTCAAAATTTACATGTACTGTACAGTAGTTCATACACTACATTCAAGTGATATATAACTAGTCATAGACTGAATACACCTCTTCCAGGGATCTTCTGTGAGAACAATGTGAGAATGACTGACAAAATATTTTCTTGTATAGAGGTCCTTATTAAAGAACTACCGTATCCTACACAACCAGGTTTATCCTTATTTTCTTATTTTAAGGTACTGTACCACTAAATTTATCCTGCTTTTAACTGACTCAAATTGAACCTGTGGGAGTTATAAAGGGCTAAACAAGGATGGTGATGAAGACGAAGCCAAGAGACTATCCTTAACGTAAGTATAATTCCACTCACTGCAATAATCTCCCTCATCACTCTGGTCAGGACAATCAGGGCTCCGGTCACACAGCCGCCGCAGCATCACACATGTGATGTCGTCCTTACACCGGAAGTAGTTCAGTGGACATGAGTTGCCTTTCTTGCCTGCAGAACAACATTAATTATTGTAAAGAGTAAAAAGATAAATAGGGCACTTTATTGAATTGTTAAATGTAGAGAATGAAAGAGCTGCAAACACAATTTGATGGAGAATAGGAAAGAAGAAAAGAAGCAATGTAGGAGGACGGGATCAGGTCAGAAGTGTATAAGGTATTGAAGGGAGTGAAGAATCAAGGATAGATGGAGTGTGTAGTACTGCATTTTGATAGGCCTATCTAAAAATTGTAAAAGACCAAATGTATTAGCATGAGACTAAACAAAAATATATAAATAAAAATATGCATACAATGCATTACATGAACCAGTATATTACTTTACTGTATGCAGGCATAAGGCAATAGGGGTGAATGGGCAATACAATTGTTAGTGCTTTACAGTCTTGAAGGCCGTATTTTTCCTATACTGTATTTCAAGTTTTCAACCCTCCAGACATAAGCTCAAGCCTGTTTATTCAATGCCTAGTGAGCAAGGAAGTCTGGTGAATGACCACACCAGGCGGCAGGAAGGTCATCGTCACCTCCATAGTTTCCCAAAGATGGTGTACAATACTGCACCTCATGGCATAACTGTCTAGCATTCATACTATATGGATTAAAGATGCAATATCATATAACACAGCTGATAACGTTATGTTATGAAGTGCCTTACATGTGGCGTTGTCTTCGTCGGAGGTGTCCCCCGCCCCACAGTCGGCCTCCCCGTCACATACCCATCCCTGCGGCAGACACTTCCCTGTCACGTTACACCGGAACGTCCCGCAGTGGACCTTAGCTGGAAAGGAAAAGAAGAGCTATAGACAAAAGAAAAAGTATATATCTGTAGTAAAGCATGCACAAATATTAACATGCTTGGGAAAATTATTATGTGACATAGACAGAATGAGTTTGTCTAATATAAAAGGGTATCCTGTGGCACATTGGTAGTGCGCTTAGCTTATCATTGAGAGGACCTGGATAGGATTCCTGGGCAGGACAAGATGGATGGAAAAGTCTTCTAAAACTCAATGCCATTGTTCACCTTGCAGTAAATAGCATTCTGGAGTTAGAAGGCATTTGTGACGTCCCATTTGGTGTATGATAAGGTGTCTCTAGTACTACCTAATTAATCTGGAACAACTGGCGCATAAAAATAGACCAGAGATTATTCTAATTCATATTAGTATAATAATATGTTTGTATTATTTAAGCATGACACTCTGGAGACAAGCCTTGAGTCTCTTCATATCACCTTTTCCCTTGCTTCTCTATGACCCTTCCCTGCTTAATTTATGACCCTTCCATCTCTATGACCCTTCTCTGTCTTATCTATGACTCTTTACTGTCCTATCTATGTCCCCTCCATTCCCCATTCCCTTCCTATTCGTTCCTCTGTATCGGTTCACTTCTCTTATCACTTGGCCCACTCTCTCCTTCCTTTATCTTTTGTCCCTCTCATTTGCCTCTAGCTTTCCTGTTTAACCCCTTCAATACGACGACAACTTATATTTTATTGTAGCTAATATCAGACCATTTTAATTGTCTTGGGAAAGACCTCTAGGAATCAAAGCTAAATAAAATTGTTTAATGATAGCCATAATATGAGAAGGAAATTTGTCATCTTACAGCTGCTAACAGATGCAGTTGAGAGAATCTTTGGTGTCCCACCCTGTATTCCCGAGATCGCACCCAGCTCAAAGCGTCTAATGTTTTAGTCACATGAAGAGCTACCTGTTTCTCTCTCCCTTGAGCAAGGAGATGAGGTGTTGGGTCGGCTTATAGGTCTTCCTTCTTAGCAGGCACAACCTGACCGTGACCTGGGCGACTGTTTTCTTGGAGACATATGGGTATTTAGTGTGTAACACCGTTGTACTCTCCCATGTGGATACAGTTCAGAGATAGCCTTTTCTAACAATGTTCGATCAGCAACTAGACTAATGGTAATTATTATAGGTGGTTCAATATGTATCAAAACTTAATGCACTATCTGTAACACCATACTTGACGAAAAACTAGAGCCGCATTTTCCTTTACCATCATTATCTCCGATAAAGACTGGAAATTTCACACCCAAATGCCCTGAGGGGTGTCCAATATCAAGCCAACTCAACCCTGCTCTTCCACAGGGTCGAAACTCAACCCGATTCAGACTTTCGGAGCTTGATAACAGGTTTAAGACTTTTTGTATATATCCATATATAAATAATCGATTTGGATGTCATAATTATAAATGTACCTAGCTATATCCTCAGAATGTCCAAAAGAAGCGTCATAATCCTATAGAAGGCCGATAACCTACCGGAGTTATTATATATAATACCTCAAAGTAAGCGATTATATTATAGGAATAGTCATCACAATTTTTTACAAATTCAACTAGATCAAAATAATATCGAAATGATTGATCAAATATTGATCTTGATATGTAAAGCCTGTTGTTTATAAACATTGGAGCACATGGCCGCAGCCGCGGTGCCACTCCATTCGCGCCTAATCACGATTATATTTCGGTGTATTCTTACTTAAATTTATATCATTTGGGTTGATTAGTTTACACAATACAATATTACTAAGTAACAGTACACGCATATATATAAATATCATAACATTTATCAGAGTTTAGCAAAGCACCACGGCTGCGCGAGGGCCAGTAGGAAC
>JBAKBP010034419.1:0-20709 GCA_037953745.1 Lithodes maja | reverse complement strand
GTGTGTGTGTAAGTGTGAGAGTCTGAGTGTAGGGGGTGAGACAGTGAAGCACAGGAACGAGGTGGCTTCAGAGATGGGGTCGTTTCGAGCCATGAGTGAGCACCGTGCCTCATGTGAAGGCAAGATGGCAGGTGCTCGTTGTACTCTACGTGCTTCACATGTCTCACTCCCTACACTGGAACAAGACCTCACAGGCTTCACTGTTCATTGTAAAGCGGTGAATGTTAAGGCTCTCAGCCTATGCCCGAGAGGAAGTAAGTTGGAATATAGAAAAAAAAAAAAAAAAAAAAAAAAACAGACCAGCCGTAACCAAAAACGAAGCCTGGAGATAGAAAAGAAAAGAAAAGAATAGCAGAGCAGAGAACATACACCATCAAAGAAAACGTCGAGAAAGAACGAACATACCAGCAAGACAAAAATAGATATGAAAACAGAAAGACTCACCACACACCGGACGAACACAGAAGCAAAGAAGAGCAGGAAAGGGAAACAGCAGAAGAAGAAAGAAAACTCACCCCAACTCCTTAACACCAAGCAGCCACAACAACCAAAAATAAATAGAAAGACAAATGAAGAAGGGAAACAACATGGCCGCTCAAGACCGAAATTAACCCCGCCACACACCAACACTCGGGAAGCCAGAATTGCCACCATCAACCACGATCTACTACCCCCCCAGGAAAAATAATCAGCATCACAATCAACAATGCAGGACAGAAGAAATTACAATACCGCCATACCAAAGAGGGAAAACATACCCAAATCTCCCCCCTCCATATACGCCGCTCTTCCACGCAGGTTCCCCACCACCAGCACGGGAATTGCTAAGGGGGCTACCTCAACCCCCTAATCCCCCCCCCCCCCCCCCCCTCCCTGCACCTATGACCTTCTGACCTCCAAATACCAGCCCTGGGACATAGCAACAATCATCATGACCATCTCGACGAGAACAAGGTAGAGTCAGCAATTTGAAGGCTCACTTTACTTTCATGCAAGATGTGAGTCAAGTAAGAACCTACAATTGTCCAATTAAACCCCAGTAAAAAACCTGGCATAACATTGGCGGCAGACGGTGGTTCTTGATTCGGGAAGAAAAGTCATTCCGCACAAAAATCGAAAGAAGTAAAGCGTTATATAATATTAATCACCATGGCGAATAACCGCTCACATACCCCATTCCCAAGTACGATGGGGACACATACGACATCGAAACCTACCTGGACATGGTTAAGCCAGTACTTGATTTGGCTTACAAGAGTGATCGAGAAAAGATTGCTGTACTTTTAACTCACCTGGGAAAGGCTGTTTCCCTGGTGGCCGTACAGGTAACCCCAGTGCTCACCTGGGACCAGTTCCGGACAATTGCCATTGATGCTGTACAGCCATCATTGGGCTCCGTCGTAGCATTAGCAAAAATCACCGAAGTAAGGTATGAAGGGGACATAGACGTCACCCTAGCAGCCTTAAATCAACATGTGAAATCCGCGTATTCATTCCAGACTGCTGACCATTAAAAACAGCAAGTTTTTACCACATTGTTACGAGCGCTCTCAGCATTTGTAAAAGAACACTTTACCATCCACGACCCTACAGGCTTCCAAAGAGACATCATCACGATCAGCAATCTATTGGCGGCCCGCCCAAAGACATCCACAGTGGGCGCAATTAAGGAGTTTCCCACTCATCCAGAAGCCAACAAAAGACCAGGAAACTATTATAACAGTTACGGAGCCAGACCAACACAGGGTAGCCCTCAACCATTTATCCAGGGTCGCCCCCACAACTTTAGATCACAACCATCTCCAGGCGCCCCACAGAGGATATATCCTCCCTCCAACCAAACCGGACGAGGCTCCCAGAGAGGCCCCCAGACTTACCCACCTAGGGACCATCCATTAGTCACCATCAATCCGTTTGATTTCCGGGCCTGTAATTCCGCCTGTCCCTTACACTTTATCAGGGATCAGGCCAAAAACAAAACTCCCTCACCTCGAGCTTTAGCCACAGAAGAAGAGTCCGGGAACTTTTTTTTTTTTTTTTTTTTTTTTTAAGAGACAATGAACGGAGGAAGGAAAAACACAGATAAAACAAAAAGGTCCATGTGCCTAAAGGCATCCTCCATTCATAAAATGTTTGTAACAACTGGATTTAAACATTTGCAGATTGTAAGTTTGTGGAAAGCAATTCGAGGGAAGTAAATTCCAAAGAGTAGTAGCTCTGGGGATAAATTAATTCTGATAAGCAGAAGTTCTGCATTGTGGAGGAGAAAGTGTAAATTCATGGGCGCTCTCAGCTGCCCTAGTTCTACGCGGAAAGATGTGGAGAGGCGGCACAATTGAAGCAAGTTCCTCATAACAATTGCTGTGAAAATATCTGTAGACTAATGCAAGGGATGCAACGTTTCTTCGTATGGATAATGTAGGAAGGTCCTGTGTGATTGCAGGGTTATTGATTAATCTAATAGCTTTATTTTGAATTTTGTCCAACTGCCTCAATGCAACCACTCCACTTCCACCCAACAGAGGTGAACAGTAATCCATCTGAGAATGCACATGACTTTTATATATCACGGCCAACTGCTCGTCAGTGAAGAATTCTCGAACTCTGTACAGGAGTCCCAGTTTTTTAGAGGCATTCTTAGCAATGCTTCTAACATAATGTGTCCAGCTCAAGTTAGTAGTTAATGTTACACCGAGAATGTCAATACTAGGGGAAGTGGGAATATTTACATCATTAAAAAATATATGGGAGTCAGTGAGATTCTGTCGGTTAGAAAATTGAATGTATTTGGTTTTCTGTGCATTAAAGGAAACTAGATTCTTTTGTCCCCATCCACTAATTCTAGAAAGGTCCTGGTTCAGAGAAATTGCAGTGTTTATTTTTGAATTTATAAGATCGGGTTGGGTGAAAGAATTGGTAAATGTGAAGGAACTGTGGAGTGTTGAGTCATCTGCATAGGAATGTATTGGATTATGAGTGGTAGATATGAGATCATTGATATGAATGAGGAACAGAATTGGGACCAAAACTGATCCCTGGGGAACACCAGCATTTATTGAGTGAAATTGAGAATAAAGGCCATCTACCATTACACATATTTTTCTGTTATGAAGATAAGAAGAAATTAGTGGAACTAATGATGCAAGGCCGTAGTGTGACATCTTCGACAATAAGGATTGATGCCAGACTCTATCAAATGCCTTTGATATATCCAGTGCTATTGTATGTGTTTCACCATGTTGGTCTGTAGCTTGGTTGATTTGATGCGTAAGAAGGCAAAGCATGTCTGCAGTTGATCGACATCGTCTAAAACCATAATTATTGCCTATCACTGATTAATTTATTATTCTCAAGATGCTTAATTATGTGATTATTTAATATAATTTCAAAGACTTTACCAAGAGTGGAAGTTATAGCTATTGGTCTATAGTTTGATGGATCTGAAGAGGCACCTTTTTTAGGAACTGGATGGATGTTTGCTTCTTTCCAGGGTACTGGGAAGCATGAGGTATGAGTACACAGATGGAAAAATGTTGCCAATACAGGAGCGAGCACCAAGGAGCAATTCTTAAGTACTATTGGAGGAATTTCATCTGGACCAGGAGCCTTATCTACTGAGAGATTCTGCAAAATAGTTTTGACATGTCTGGTGTGGATCTTCAGTGAGGGAATTTCAGGCGAATTAAAATTAAGTACAGGGACATCTTGATTTATTTCATCTAAGGTTGAGTTGGTGGAGAAAATATCTGCAAGAAGGTTAGCTTTACCTCGTGGGTCACTTACAAGATTGCCAGTCGGAGATTTTAATGGTGGAATGGATGAAGCAGTAGTGAAGTTGGATTTAAATGAGTTAAGAGTAGACCAAAATATTTTGTTATCATTTGGATTATTTAGAAGTTTATTTGCCTGCTTGTGGAGAAAGTTTGATTTAGTTAGGTTTAATACAGTTTTGGCATGATTTCTGATGTTTCTAAAGTAATTAAAGGCTTCATGAGTTTTTGATCTTGTGTATGCATTGTAGGCTATTGCTTTTTGTTCAGTTACTCTAGCACAATTATGGTCAAACCATTTAGGTGAATTAGATCTTTTACTGTACTTTTGATGAGGAATAAAAGTTTCCATTCCAATTTTTACAAAATCTTGTATGTGGCTCAAGGTGGAGTGTGCATCATTAGAAAAGAAAGAGGTCCAGGGAATATCAATAAAGAAACCCTGAAGACCCTCCCAGTCTGCCCTATCGTAATGCCATTTAGTCACCAAAACAGGTTCAGAGTGGGAAGGTGTGGTAGGTGATAGACAGGTGGCCTGTATCAGACAGTGATCAGAAGATCCAAGCGGGGACCTCACTGTAACATCATAATTTTCTGAATTGGTTGTTAAAAATAAGTCCAGTAGGTGGGAATTATGATTAGGATTATCTGGTACACGGGTGGGTTGGTTGACTAGTTGAGTGAGATTAATGAGTCTGCAAATAGCTCACATTCAAGACCAGCATCATCAGTCCTGGCTGAATGAGTGAGCCATTCAACATTATGGACATTAAAATCACCCAACACAGTGATTTCAGAAGAAGCATTTAAGTTGAGGACACTGAGTTGTGAGGACAGAGAATCAAAAAGACTTTGCTCTGGAGGAGTATTTGGGGAACGGTAGATGCAACATATGTATTTAAATTTACCAGCAGAAATTAATTTGTATATAGAATAATCAAAATAGGGACAATTGAAACTAGTAACCTCCTCCAGGGCAATTTCAGATTTTGCGAAGCAACATACACCTCCTTTAGGTCTGAAATTTTGGAGCAGTTGATAACCTGGAAAATTAAATCTAGACGTGTCAGATGTGGATGTTACTTGAGTCTCTGTCAAATTACAATTTGTAGATTGTAAGTTTGTGGAAAGCAATTCGAGGGAAGTGAATTCCAAAGAGTAGTAGTTCTAGGGATAAATGAATTTTGATAAGCAGAAGTTCTGCATTGTGGAGGAGAAAGTGTAAATTCATGGGCGCTCTCAGCTGCCCTAGTTCTACGGGGAAAGATGTGGAGAGGCGGCACAATTGAAGCAAGTTCCTCGGAACAATTGCTGTGAAAATATCTGTAGAATAATGCAAGGGATGCAACGTTTCTTCGTATGGATAATGTAGGAAGGTCCTGTGTGATTGCAGGGTTATTGATTGATCTAATAGCTTTATTTTGAATTTTGTCCAACTGCCTCAATGCAACCACTCCACTTCCACTCCACAGAGGTGAACAGTAATCCATCTGAGAACGCACATGACTTTTATATATTACGGCCAACTGCTCGTCAGTGAAGAATTCTCGAACTCTGTACAGGAGTCCCAGCTTTTTAGAGGCATTCTTAGCAATGCTTCTAACATAATGTGTCCAGCTCAAGTTAGTAGTTAATATTACACCGAGAATGTCAATACTAGGGGAAGTGGGAATATTTACATCATTAAAAAATATATGGGAGTCAGTGAGATTCTGTCGGTTAGAAAATTGAATGTACTTGGTTTTCTGTGCATTAAAGGAAACTAGATTCTTTTGTCCCCATTCTTCAATTCTAGAAAGGTCCTGGTTCAGAGAAATTGCAGTGCTTATTTTTGAATTTATAAGATCGGGTTGGGTGAAAGAATTGGTAAATGTGAAGGAACTGTGGAGTGTTGAGTCATCTGCATAGGAATGTATTGGATTATGAGTGGTAGATATGAGATCATTGATATGAATGAGGAACAGAGTTGGGGCCAAAACTGATCCCTGGGGAACACCAGCATTTATTGAGTGAAATTGAGAATAAAGGCCATCTACCATTACACATATTTTTCTGTTATGAAGATAAGAAGAAATTAGTGGAACTAATGATGCAAGGCCGTAGTGTGACATCTTCGACAATAAGGATTGATGCCAAACTCTATCAAATGCCTTTGATATATCCAGTGCTATTGTATGTGTTTCACCATGTTGGTCTGTAGCTTGGTTGATTTGATGCGTAAGAAGGCAAAGAATGTCTGCAGTTGATCAACATCGTCTAAAACCATATTGCCTATCACTGATTAATTTATTATTCTCAAGATGCTTAATTATGTGATTATTTAATATAATTTCAAAGACTTTACCAAGAGTGGAAGTTATAGCTATTGGTCTGTAGTTTGATGGATCTGAAGAGGCACCTTTTTTAGGAACTGGATGGATGTTTGCTTCTTTCCAGGGTACTGGGAAGCATGAGGTATGAGTACATAGACGGAAAATTTTTGCCAATACAGGAGCGAGCACCAAGGAGCAATTCTTAAGTTCTATTGGAGGAATTTCATCTGGACCAGGAGCCTTATCTACTGAGAGATTCTGCAAAATAGTTTTGACATGTCTGGTGTGGATCTTAAGTGAGGGAATTTCAGGCGAATTAAAATTAAGTACATGGACATCTTGATTTATTTCATCTAAGGTTGAGTTGGTGGAGAAAATATCCGCAAGAAGGTTAGCTTTACCTCGTGGGTCACTTACAAGATTGCCAGTCGGAGATTTTAATGGTGGAATGGATGAAGCAGTTGTGAAGTTGGATTTGAATGAGTTAAGAGTAGACCAAAATATTTTGTTATCATTTGGATTATTTAGAAGTTTATTTGCCTGCTTGTGGAGAAAGTTTGATTTAGTTAGGTTTAATACAGTTTTGGCATGATTTCTGATGTTTCTAAAGTAATTAAAGGCTTCATGTGTTTTTGATCTTGTGTATGCATTGTAGGCTATTGCTTTTTGTTCAGTTACTCTAGCACAATTATGGTCAAACCATTTAGGTGAATTAGATCTTTTAATGTACTTTTGATGAGGAATAAAAGTTTCCATTCCAATTTTTACAAAATCTTGTATGTGGCTCAAGGTGGAGTGTGCATCATTAGAAAAGAAAGAGGTCCAGGGAATATCAATAAAGAAACCTTGAAGACCCTCCCAGTCTGCCCTATCGTAATGCCATTTAGTCACCAAAACAGGTTCAGAGTGGGAAGGTGTGGTAGGTGATAGACAGGTGGCCTGTATCAGACAGTGATCAGAAGATCCAAGCGGGGACCTCACTGTAACATCATAATTTTCTGAATTGGTTGTTAAAAATAAGTCCAGTAGGTGGGAATTATGATTAGGATTATCTGGTACACGGGTGGGTTGGTTGACTAGTTGAGTGAGATTAAATGAGTCTGCAAATAGCTCACATTCAAGACCAGCATCATCAGTCCTGGCTGAATGAGTGAGCCATTCAACATTATGGACATTAAAATCACCCAACACAGTGATTTCAGAAGAAGCATTTAAGTTGAGGACACTTGAGGAAGAAAACCCAGAGGAGGAATATGCCCCAGAAGACATCGCACCCATTCACACCCCAGAAGAAGAGGAAGAAATCCTGGAGGAAACGGAAGATTACCTACAGGGTTTTTAACACCTCCCCTGCCCGTCATGGCTTCGGCGGGGGAGTCTGTCATGATCAAACCACCACCTATCTACCACCTGGCAAAGATTCATGGTATCCCAGTTCAACTCCTAATAGACACCGGTGCAGCCAGATCGTGCCTGTTCAATTCTTTTTATCAGAAGCCCCATCGTAAGCTGGGATCACTGAATGCCACCACCACCAACCTCATAAGCGCTGGGGACACACCCCTCATCATTCGAGGTGAGACTCCCCCCCTGCAAATCACGACGCCCCACCCAGAAGCCTCTTGCCGACATCTGTTTGTAGTCTTCTACCCTGAGTGTACTCAGTATGGCGGCTACATCTGCTTCATGCACAGTTGGATTGCGGAAGGCGGCTACTCACCTTTAAAAAACAAAACAAAACAAATCTCAATCCACCACTAATTCCCTCTAAAAGCATCAGGAGAAATAAAGCAAAAAAAAAAAAAAAAATAATCCAGTCCACACCTCAACGCCTCTCCACTATCTCCCGCCACGAGCCCCTACTGACACCACCCCCTCCCAACCAACTCCTGCCACGCCCCCTACTGACACCACCCCACGAGTGTCAGATAACCCCACTATTATTGTAATCCCAGCTGTATTAACCCAACGCATCTCCATACCCCCACATCACCAACAATGGGTACCATTATGCCCGGTACAAAATCAGCCCATGATATATACCCCTCAAACAGATGCTACTCATTCAGACCGTTGTCGCATCCAACCTGCAACTCTCTCCCCCACCATCAACGCCGCATTAATAGCCAACATCTCAGAAGATCCCCTCACCTTGCCCAAAGGCCTCATCATTGGAGAACTCAAACCGTTTGACGACATTCTACCAGAACAAACCAACAAAAATGTACCGCTTATCCTTCCACCCATTCCAAAAACTCTAACGGCCATACAATAACAACAAATGAATGAGGTAGTCCACGATTGCTCAGACGTGTTTGCTCAATCGTCCACCAAGATAGGTCAAACTAGCATGGAAGATCATCTCATCCACACCACCGGACCACCTATTTGACAGCCATCCCGCCGAAAAAAACATTACAAAGGCAAGAAGAGGATCGTCAAGTCTAGGAAATGCTGGATGCCGGCATTGCCACACCTTCTGTCAGCCGCTGGTCCTCTCCAGTGGTGCTCGTAAAAAAAAAAAAAAAAAAAAGGGTCAACTAGATTCTGCGTCGAATACTGACGACTGAACGATGCCACACCTCTTCCCAGGATAAACAACTCTTTAGATTCTCTACATGGCTCTAAATGGTTCACCACACTTGACCTACAAGGCGGATACTGGCAAGTCCCAATAAAACCAGAACAACAAAAAATCGCATTTTCTACCAGCGGAGGGCACCTCTACGAATTCAACATTCTCCCTTTAGGATTATGCAACGGCCCTGCCACCTTCTCTCATCTCATGGAGTCATTATTGAAGGGAATAATGTGGGAAACCTGTTTAGCATACCTGGACGAAGTAATCGTCTACGGGATAACCTGGACAGAACACCTACAGCGACTTCGTCAGGTTCTTCAACGCATCCGAGAGGCAGGCCTAAAACTCAAACCCTCCAAATGCGAAGAAGCCAGGACTACAGTAGACTTCCTTGGACACGTCATCTCTGCCGAGGGCATCTCCCCCGACCCTCGAAAGCTATCTGCAATTGCAACTCAGGAACCCCACACCACTGTAAAAGACGACAGGTCATTCCTAGGCCTAGCCACATATTATAGGTGATTTGTAAAGAGTTTTGCCAAAATCACTAGACCACTCCACGAACTGACCAGGAAGGACGTAACCTTTCAGTGGACCCCAGACCGAGATAATGCTTT
This sequence comes from Lithodes maja, assembly GCA_037953745.1. Lineage (NCBI taxonomy): Eukaryota > Metazoa > Arthropoda > Malacostraca > Decapoda > Lithodidae > Lithodes > Lithodes maja. Next base: position 11,429 of record JBAKBP010034419.1, on the reverse strand, counting down.
TAACACCCAAAAAAAAATCTAGTTAACCCTTCCCGCCCGGTTGTCATTTTAAAAGGACACCACGGCAGATGGGCAGGAGCCCTTATATAGTCATGAAGCTTGAAAGCCTATTCAGCTTGTTTTGAAAGCCGCGCGTCCGACGTTTGTAAACAAAGCCTGTCGGAGGCGACGCACGCACCTCTGGCAGCAAGCAGACGTTGGAGCTTTGTTGTTGTGTGGTCTGCAAAGACAGATTCAGTCTTGAAAAGTGTGTCACATTGCTAAAATCGCGGCAAAATGCGCTCCACGGAAATCGTCATCACAACTGAACCAGTTGATTTAGAGAGCTCTACTCAATGCCAGTCTACAGATTGGAAACCACAGTACGTTTAGACATGTGTGGGAATTTTCTAGCAGTTAAAAAAACAAAGATACGGTAGCCTAGGCGTAGACGTATTTCGGCCATATCGCCCGGGTCTCAACAACGTCCTTAGGATGGCGAGCCTGGGCCAGAAGGGTTAATGCACCCACCGTCGTTGTCCATACTTTTATTTCCATAAGTATTGGACAGTCTAAATTTAAGTGAAATCTTAAATAATAAGTAATAAGTTTGTAGGAATAAGAATCATAATAATATGATTATGTATAAATGGGAAGAATATTGAATTATGTCCTGTATTAGATATTAAGTAGTAATATATTGTTCATATAAACGTAGGTAATTAATTAGAGGCAGGGAAATATCTGCCGACCTGTTTGCGCACGCGCGGACTAGCAGGCGTCCCGCGATTAGTCTCTGAGCTCACTCGCTCTCCAACTACCACCGCCGACAGTACAATTTTCCCTTGTTCTCACCTCACCTCATTCCATTCCATTAACATGTTAGTACAAACCTTAACGTAGCTTTCCACCGATTCACCGATCATCTCTTTTCATCCTCAGTATAATTTAAGTAAAGAGGCCCCCTTCCATCATTAACTATCCACTAATTTCCTCTTGATCACCACTTGTCATCACACAACTCCATCGCCAACCTGTTGCCTTGTTACCACTCCACAATAACCTAACCTTCGCCTACGTCCCAGCAACCAGGTAATATACTATTGTGTGGTGTTCTTCAATTTACAGTTCATTTCCTCCAATAATATCCACATAATAAATGGTCCTTCGAACGAAAACTATTAACTAAATCATCTCGGTTTATTGTGGTGTGCTGGCGACATGGTTTGTTGTGTGACGCCGGCGCGGCGGTACAACTATCGCGGTTGTGTTATTGTGTTGTTGGCCAGGCGGCCGCGAGGGTGCAACGCAGTATACCTGGTACCCTTTTGAGTCCACACTTGCATGTTTCACGTACTTTATAAGCATGGCGCTGCAGGGGGAGATATTGGTGAGGAAGTTTTTGTATCAGAGAGGGCTCGATACCCTGGGGAGAATGCTTATTTGGCTTGTTTAATCTTCGGTGCCGAAGCAACAGCTCTGGTGGTTCGAACTTTTTTCTGTATTGAATAATGTAGGTTAGCCCACCACTATATCATATTCTAACGTATCAATAATTAGGTTAGCTCTACCTATTCAACATTACAATCTATCTTAAGGTTGGCATAAATATTTTCTTAAAATTTAAAGTCGTTATAAAATTAGCCTAACCTAAATTGAATTTGAGTATTTTTATGTTAGCCTAACCTAAGTTTAATTCTCATTAAATGATTGAGTTTTGTGTCTAGTAAGTTAGGCTAACCTAAATTTATATTTCCAATAATTAAACCTAAACTTCTAAATTAAGTATTATGTTAGTCTAACTTCTTGAACTAGAATATAATCTAGCCTACCAAATTTAATTATTACCACATATGATAAACTAGATAAATTTATTTCAACATGGGTGTCCATTTGGCCCTTGATAATAATGTAATAAGTTTCTACCAATGAATAGCGCCGTCGTGTTTAAGTGTTGATTCCGAACCGAGTTTGATCGGCGGAAGAATTTTTCTCTTTCGGCTAAATTTAGTAGAAGATTTGTATTTCGCAATTTCCATCCGCTTTTGACTAAAGCTGACAATGGACGATCTAGCCCAAAGCAAACGCCGTAGGGCAGGCATTAAAGGGCCATTAACCGTCCTGTCAAGGGATTTAGAGGAGTTCTTGGAAACCGCAACTCGGGTAGAAGTCGAGGCAAAATTACATTGCGTGCAGACACAGGTGGCCAAGTTTGAAGCCAATCAAGAAGTCTTGTTGCCGCTATATACCGCTGACACCGAGTATTTTAAGGAAACCCAAGAGGATACCATCTACTTATTTGATATGTATGAGATAATCGCTACTCTGAAGGAGAAACTGGGTCCACCAGAAAGGCAAAATCAGTCTGAAGTAAAGAAAGTAATGGGAGTTAAATTGCCGCACCTAACTTTGCCCACCTTCGCTGGCGACCCTACATTATGGACGGGATTCTGGGATATGTTTAGATGTGTGGTGCATGACAGGACTGATATAAGTGCGATTCAAAAACTAACGTACTTAAGGGGTCAGCTACAGGGAGACGCCTATAAACTAGTAGAAGGTTTTACGGTTGAGGGTGCAAGTTATGGCCCTGCCGTGGACTTGCTTCAGGAGACCTTCGGGCATCCCGACAGAGTAAAAGCAGCACACATCATGAACTTTCATGACCTTGTCTCACCTAAATGTCAAACAGCACAACTAAAGGTCTTTCACGCCAATATGGAAAGTGCGATGCGATCTATGACTAGTCAAAGGGTAAGTTCAGAGGAATTCTGCGTGTTGACACTCTTGAATATATTGCCATCACCAGTTAAGGAAACCGTTAGGAGGGAGATGGGTTATCAGAGTCTAGATTATAAGATTTTTACACAGTGTTTTCAAGCAGAACTCTACAACATGGTGGGTCAAGATACCCCTGTGAAGGAATTTCCTATGGCTACAGCTACATTCATGACGCAGAGCGGTAGCAGCCAAATTGCCTGTAAATTGTGTAGCGGGAAAAATCATCCCTGGTACAAATGCTTTAAATATAAGACAGGTTCTCTCAGAATAAAGAGAGCCAGGCAAATACAGCTCTGTGTCGGGTGTCTCTCCAGTGAACACAGTAGTAACGGGTGTACAAACCCTAATATTAAGAATTGTAAATTCTGCCGTGGCAAATATTTTCACTCCCTGTGCCAAAAGCAGAAAGAGGTGAGTTCAGCAGGTGGTGGTAGTAGTAATAAAGTAGAGTCAAGTCCAACAACCTCAACAACAATGTCTGTAAGTATGAGTAAACAGACAGTAATTTTACCCACAGTTCAGCTGCCTGTAAAGGGTTAGTACAAGAAGACCATAAAGGTCAGATCGCTACTTGATCAGTGCTCGCAGAGGACTTTCGTGAAGAGCTCTGTATTACCTTCCCTTTCTTATGGATCAAAGGGAACGGAAAAATTTATTCTTCATGGCTTCACCGGAACCCAAACTTCTCGTGAGTATCCTGTTGTAGCACTAAAGTATATACATTGTGGCAGATTTCATCAGCTTGACACAATAGATGTCGATGATCTCCCCGAACACAAGGGCGAAACTAGTCTAAAAGTTGAAATCACTAGTTTACAGCGTCGTGGCATAAAATTGTCCGACTCATACGTTACCGTGACAACACAATTAGAGCTACTAATAGGTGCCGACCAGTACTACAACATAGTGCGACCTGGCTACAAAAGGGCCGGAAATTTGGTTTTACTTCCTACCAAATACAAATATGTCCTTAGTGGTTCTTATGATGCAACTATGTCTAGCTCCAACACTGAGGTTGTTACAATACTTAAAGTGGCAGTGACCCCAGCAGACCAATATATGTCTACTGGACAATTTCCATGACATAATGAATTAAGTGCATTGTGGGATTTAGACCATATTGGTATCTCATCTAAAGAGCATTCACAAGCCGAACGGCAAGCTTTGACCACATATGAGGAAACAGTCACGTATGATCCTGAAAGTCTACAGTATCAGGTACGTCTTCCCTGGACCGAAGAAAAGGGACGGTTGCCCACCAACAAAGGTTTGGCTGTGGGTAGATTACGAGGACTCTAGAAGAGATTTATTGCTGACCCTGGGTTTTGTCAACAATATTCGCAGGTAATCTCTGATCAGTTGTCGCGTGGTTTCATTGAGGAGGTTCCATTCGATGACTCTGGGTCATGTCACTATCTGGCACATCATGGGATCATAAGGACAGCAGGACTACTCCGGTGCGCATTGTATTTGATTGTTCCGCTAAGGTAAACCAGTACAAGCCCAGTCTGAATGACTGTCTATACACGGGACCATCTTTAGTACCGGAGTTAGCTTAAGTCTTGTTGAGATTCCGTCTGCATCAGTATGCGTGGGTCAGTGACATTGAGAAAGCCTTCTTGACGTTGAAACTACATGAAGACGACAGAGATTACACCAGGTTCATGTGGCCAAAAGATCCTCTTCGTCTGGATTCGCCTCTTCGTTGTTATCAGTTCCAAGTTGTATTGTTTGGCGCTACCTGCTCCCAGTTTCTGCTGAACGCAACCATCCTAAAATATCTTTCCCTTGTTGAAGTAGATCCAAAGATCGTACAGGAAGTTATGGCCGGGCTATATATCGATAACCTCCAAGGTACGGGGGACAATGAAGATTCCCTCGTCCGTGCATACGGTATGGCTTGTGAAGTTATGGACAATGCCCACTTGTTCCTACATCAATGGGCTACCAATAGTCCTGTTCTGAGAGAGGTGTTACAAAAGGATGGTGTTGCTGCTGAACAGCAGGAACTGGTGAGAGTTCTTGGCCTAGTATGGGAGATGGCTTCTGATTATCTTTCCTTTGGAGTACAGTACACTCCGGTCGAGCATGTGACAAAGCTTGAATGTTTGAGATTTTCTGCAAAACTCATTGATCCTTTAGGTGTTTTATTGCCAGTGTCTATAAGGTCTAGAATATTTCTCCAGCAATTGTGGAGACTAAAAATGGATTGGGGCGAGGATCTTTCTGAAGACTTGAACACGGAATGGCTGGGGATAGTAGATGATCTGGTACTCTGTAGTTATATTAAGTTTGCTCGGAGGGTAGTATACGATCATACTGTATCCTTACATGCATTTCCTGATGCCAGCAATATTGCATATGGGACTGCTGTGTATCTTGTTGGGTCAGAAGGCGGCCATTTGGTCATGGCAAAGGCCAAAGTCGCGCCAATCAAGTCCATTCAATTCCTAAAATGGAATTAACTGCAGTTTTGCTTGCCGCAAGAATTGTAAACTTTATTGAGGTAGCCTATAAAGATAAACTTCATATCTCTGAAACCTATGTGTGGAGTGACAGTCAGATTACCCTACACTGGATAAATAGTAAAAAGAAATTACCAGTGTATGCCACAAACCGCATCGACGAGATACATGCCCTAGTCCCGAATGCTCATTTCCGGTATGTGTCGACTAAAGAGAACCCAAGTGATATGGTATCTCGAGGCGTGTCTGCTAAGTATTTGAGTTCTTCTGCGTTGTGGTGGAATGGGCCTAATTGGCTCCCGAACCCCGATGGATGGCCAGAAATTATAGTTCTGAAAGAGCAGCCCGTTGGTATCGTGACCCATATCGTAGGCACGGTGCCCCAAGATGACACACAGTTATGGGACTGGGACAGATATAGCAGCTATGAAAAATTACAGCGTGTCACGGCATGGGTGATACGTTTCATAAAAACATTTAAGGCGAAAGTAAATGGCCTGCCTCCCACAGGTAGTGCTCACCTCAACATAAATAAAATCAAGACTGCAGATAATATTCTACTCAAATTGTGGCAAAAGGAAAGTTATCCGCAGGAATACTCAATACTGGTGAAGGGTGAACAGTCCAGAAATAATTTGATTTACCAGTTAGGACTACACCTGAAGGGAGAGATTATACATTGTGGAGGCAGATTGAGATTAGCGGCTGTCTCGGAAATGTGCAAGTATCCAAAACTTCTGCCCTCCAAACATCCCTTGACCAACCTAATAGTAGATAGGTGTCATTGGCTCCGTTGCCATTATGGAGTCGGCCACGTGGTTACCTACATAAGACAGAAATGGTGGGTCCCTAGAATCCGGCAGGTGGTGAAAAAAGTACTGCGCAATTGCCTAAAATGTCGTCGGGTACAAGGTAAACCCTACGACTACGCAGGACTACCCCCTTTACCTGCCCTGCGGACCACCCCTGGAATACCCTATAAGGTCACTGGGGTGGACTATAGTGGAGCAATCCCTATAAAAGACTCACCGGTCGAGGCCTACATAATCCTATTTACCTGTGCTGTCACTAGATCGATACACATCGAAGTAGTCACCAATCTCACATGTGATAGTTTCCTCCACGCTTTCACAAGATTCTGCAGTCGACAAGGTTTTCCCCGTATCATCTTGAGTGACAACGCAACTACGTTTGTTGGGGCCTCTAGGTACCTATCCAATGTATGCAATAACCATAAGGTTCAGTCTTACCTTGGCAGGGTGCAATGTTATTGGCGGTTTATTCCTGCCAGAGCTCCATGGTTTGGTGCCATCTGGGAGAGAGCCATTGGCATTGTCAAGGCAGGACTGAAAAGGGTATTAGAACGTGCTCTCATCTCATTAGACGAGTTGACAACTCTACTCCTGGAGATTGAAGCAGTTGTCAATGACCGTCCTCTCTACTATGCATCGGCTGACCTAGAGGATCCTACCCCAATCACACCCTCAGTGTTGGTGCGGGGACATCGGTTGCGGGATCTTCCTGAGGAAAGTGACGTGGAGGATGAGATTAAGGACCCGGACTACATCAACAAAGATATGATATCAGCCAGATACCGGTATATCTGAAAATTGTCTCAGGATGTCTGGAAACGCTGGTCAACTGAATATCTGGTGACGCTCAGGGAAGCACATAGGAACAAACTACGTCCAATCAACGGTTGGTGGCCAAATATCGGTGATGTCGTTACCATCCATGACGAGGATCCTCGGGCTCTCTGGAAGTTGGGCCGTATCACAGAATTATTGCCCGGACGTGACGGTGAAGTTAGAGTGGCTAAGATCCGCACGAAGTCGGGCATCTTCACACGCCTAACTATCCGTTTATACCCTCATGAAGGGGATCTCGAGAGCAAGGGTGATACCTCGGAGACATTGCCCAGAGACGTTCCCGTAGTGGCAAATACAAATGGCCGTCCTGTTGACGACCAAAGTGGACGTCCTCGTCGACAGGCGGCACAAACCTCCTCCCAAATATGGCGAGATAAGTTGGCCTCCGGGCTGTTGGAAATGTTTTATAACCTCGGGGGCGGGAATATGTCCATACTTTTATTTCCATAAATATTGGACAGTCTAAATTTAAGTGTAATCTTAAGTAATAAGTAATAAGTTTGTAGGAATAAGAATCATAATAATATGATTTAGTATAAATGGGAAGAATATTGAATTATGTTCTGTATTAGATATTAAGTAGTAATATATCGTTCCTATAAACTTAGGTAATTAATTAGAGGCAGGGAAATATCTCCCGATCTGTTTGCGCACGTGCGGACTAGCAGGCGTCCTGCGATTGGTCTCTGAGCTCACTCGCTCTCCAACTACCACCGCCGACAGTACAATTTTCCCTTGTTCTCACCTCACCTCATTCCATTCCATTAACATGTTAGTATTAACCTTAACGTAGCTTTCCACCGATTCACCGATCATCTCTTATCATCCTAAGTATAATTTAAGTAAAGAGGCCCCCTTCCATCATTAACTATCCACTAATTTCCTCTTGATCACCACTTGTCATCACACAACTCCATCGCCAACCTGTTGCCTTGTTACCACTCCACAATAACTTAACCCGTCGCCTACGTCCCAGCAACCAGGTAATATAATATTGTGTGGAGTTCTTCAGTTTACAGTTAATTTCCTCCAATAATATCTACAATCGTATTTCCTGATTACTGACAACCTTTTCGCTTACATACATATGTCTCTCTATATGCTATAGGCGACGTCCTCGCCCAAGTGAAAGATGGTCCCAAGCACATAATTGCATGTGCCAGCTCCACCCTCAACAACACATAGCAAAACTACGCAGCCACGAAACAGGAATGCTTAAGAGTCATCTGGTCTCTCAACCACTTCTGGTCATTCCTCCTGGGCACCAAAGTGGAAATCATCACCGACCACCAATCCCTACAATGGCTACGGCGCTCCAAAACTAACTGTGCCTTACTAGTTCGATGGCGGGAGAAACTAAAAGAATTCAATTTTGAAATTTACTACCGACCAGGAAAACTGCATACCAACGCAGACGCCCTCTCTCGCCTACACACACAAGCCCTCACAGCCCTCGCGATTCTAATTCCGCCAAACAACCAACAAAAACAATCTCAAGACGAAGACACCCCATTACGTAAAGCTTGGCTAAACAAAAATCAAACCTAAATGGATACCCAAGGACAACTTCTACAACCTTCACCGGGTAGGCGATCTACTCTACACCAAGTCCGGCCATATTGCAGTCGACTCCCACACTGCCCAAGACCTGCTCATTTTGATCCGAAGGAAACGGCATCCATTTAGGCCAAAAAAAATGCTCCAAGTATTCCAACAGGTGTACTGGACGGTAAACCCATCTACGATCGCCAAACGAGTCACGGAATCCTACAAACCCTGTGCCATGGGCAAGGACCAAGGAAAGACTCCAGGCCCCGCAGGGAAAATAACAGCTAACAAACCCTGGCAAACTTTATCGTTAGATGTAATGGGCCTATTCCCAGCAAAAAACGGCAAAAGATTCATAGTCACTTTTGTAGATATCTACTCTCGTTTCCTCATAGCTATCCCCATCAAAGACCACAACGCCCTAACTGTCGCAGAAGTCATAGCCACTGACGTTTTTGCTAACTTCGGTTTAGCTGTCACCCTGTTGTCCGACAATGCCCCAGAATTCTCCGGCTAAGTATGGGAGAAATTCACAAAAATATGCTGCCTAAAAATCGCCCATTCCTCACCCTACTGGCCTCAAGGTAACGTTGTATGCGAAAGAAGCCACAAAACAATAAACAACCAACTTCACACTCGCCTAATTGCCCTACAGACACAAGACTGGCCCTCCCAGGTAAAGATGATTCAATGGGGTATTAACTCGTGCCCTCGGGGAGACGGGATCACCCCACATGAACCTCTATACGGAGTCGCCCCTCTACTGCTACCCTTCCATCACCTCGCCCATAAGACCACTTCAAACATCACGATTGACCCCTCCAACACCTGCACAACACACTCCACACTGCACAGGTCTGCCAAGTCATCAACCGCGACGCCACGCCCCCTCAAAACCCTTACGCAATAGGAGACTGCGTAATGGTTGCGAAATTACCCATACTCAACAAACTTGGCCCACGCTACAAAGGGCCATACAAAGTGTTGAGAGTTCCAAACCCTTATACAATTATCATAAATTATCACGGAGAGACTAGGACATACCGTAATCGATTCATGAGAATTTACCGTCCTTTGAATATTGGTGATGACCAACAGACCAACATTCCCACCCCTGACAACCAGCACCAGCTACCACCCACATTCCAACAAATACCAATCAAGTTGCCAGACACCACCAGCCAGCCACCCCGACGAGCCACCCCACCTAAACCCAAACAAATGCCACCACCACGCTCACCAGCACCCCCTCCTCCCCCCTCACCACACCCTTCTACCCCACTTCCCGCACCTAACATCCCCAACTCCCCTCGCCCCATACCTGCCCCCATCCCTCTAAACCGTCCCCGTTACCTTCTCCGCCCTCGCCACCCACGGCCTCCTGCCAAACTTCACACCCGTCAACCCGCCATCCACACCTCCCTACTATAAACGCAAAACCACAACTCCTCATCACAAACGCCCAAACCCCTCACCCTCAACCTCCTCACCACCTTCACCCAACTGTAAAAAACCTTCATCCCCATCCCCCCCTAAATCTACTCTGATCACCCGCACCTCACAATTAAATGGACTTAATGCACAACACGAATAATACACCTTACACTGATACATAGAATAATCACAATAGAAATATGCCTAGCACGGGCGAGGATCCACGACGGATCTAGAGAATTCACTTAGCACTCCTATTTTATCACTTGCGTAGTTTCGGAGATGCACTTAGTTTGCAATGGTAATGGGAGTGATATAAATCATTCCCGCATTCCTATTCAAAAACTGGGTAGATCTAGAGATATGGACACTCGTGACTGAAGTGTTAATAGCTGAGTCCTTTCTCTTGGTCCCGTCGAGCCGCTTAGGTGGTCCTGCCGTGTGGTAAATGGGGTACGGATACAGATGGACTAGTTGGTTTTGGGTATTAAATAGTAGTTCCTTATGTCATGACACAGGGTGCATACCATCGGATGAATGCGAGCATAAACTTAGAAAGGTCTTGAGTCATGGCTGCTCGACTATCCTGACCGTTATACTAGTCGTTGGTGAAATTGTGGCATGGTTGTTATATTTATCTCGGGTATTTTATTAATAGTAAATTTTGTTGAGGGTTGTGGATTGGGTCTGGAGCCACAATATCATTAGCTTGGTATATGAGGTCTGACCGGTATGGAGGTCACAATATTGACAAAGGGGTACACTGTACCGGCTATGGTCCACCATGTACTCGTTATATTAATAGTGGATTGTGTTGAGGGTTGTGGATAGGGTCTGGAACCACAATATCATTAGCATGTTATATAAGGTCTGACCGGTATAGCGGTCACAATATTGACATAGAGGTACACTGTACCGGCTATGGCACACCAGGCACTCGCTATATTAAGAGTGGATTGTGTTGAGGGTTGTGGATAGGGTCTGGAGCCACAATATCATTAGCTAGCTATATGAGGTCTGACCGGTATGGAGGTCACAATATTGACATAGGGGTACACTGTACCGGCTATGGTACACCAGGTACTCGTTATATTAGTAGTGGATTGTGTTGAGGGTTGTGGATAGGGTCTGGAGCCACAATATAATTACCTTGCTATAGAAGGTCTGACCGGTATGAAGGTCTAAATATTGACATAGGGGTTCACTGTATCGGCTATGGTATACCAGGTACTTGTTATATTAACAGTGGATTGTGTTGAGGGTTGTGGATAGGGTCTGGAGCCACAATATCATTACCTTGCTATAGAAGGTCTGACCGGTATGAAGGTCTAAATATTGACATAGGGGTTCACTGTATCAGCTATGGTATACCAGGTACTCGTTATATTAACAGTGGATTGTGTTGAGGGTTGTGGATAGGGTCTGGAGCCACAATGTCCTTAGTTTTTTATATGAGGTCTGACCGGTATGGAGGTTACAATATTGACATAGGGGTACATTTTACCGGCTATGGTACACAAGGTACTCGTTATATTAATAGTGGATTGTGTTGAGGGTTGTGGATAGGGTCTGG